>PVKP010033276.1:0-25169 GCA_004027715.1 Plecturocebus donacophilus | reverse complement strand
AAATCTGGCCTGTGACTTTAGATTGGGTATGGATTTGGCAGGACACAGTGGCTCACAACTGTAATCCCAGGACTTTGGGAGGCAGAGGCAGGTGGATCACCTGAGGTCAGGAGTTCAAGACCAGCCTGGTCAATATGGTGAAACCCCGTCTCTACTAAAAATACAAAAATCAATTGGGCGTGGTGGCAGGTGCCTGTAATCTCAGCTACTTGGGAGGCTGAGGCAGGAGAATTGCTTGAACCTGGAAGGTGGAGGTTGCAGTGAGCCATGACCTCACCATTGCACTCCAGCCTGGGCAACAAGTGTGAAACTGTGTCTCAAAAAAAAAAAGAAAGATTGAGTATGGATTCTTGTAGGATGGGGATGTGTGGGTGTGAATTTGGGCCATACCAGGCCTTGGGTGTGAGTTCTGATTGTTGTAGGCTGTCTAGGTGTGCATTCCAGTTGCATAGGGGATGTCAGGTATGAACTGAAATGGACAGAATGCAGGAGTCTCCAGGCACGCAGAGGGTGATTGGTTGGATACGGCCCTCTGGTTGTAATTCCACCAAAGGAGATCCTCAGGTTCTGGTCTTGACATGGGTGTAGGGCAGGTCCCTGCCAACCCAGATCAACCCAGATACCAGGCCAGTGGGTGGTTTTCCCTTAGCTCCGGATGCTACAAGTATCTCCTGCCCATCTCTAATCCCCCTTCCACACCCCCTATCTAGCTGATCCTGGGAGGAGTTGTCCAGACAAGAGAACCTATCTAGACATTTCACTAGTACATAAGCCTTTATTTGGGGAGGGATGCTTGGGGAGCTGTCTACAGCTCCTGTGCTGCACAAAGGCAGGAGGTCTTAGAGCTTCTTCCCTGAATGAGGAAGAGAGTAGACTCTCCTCTGCCAATGCTAGTTAGGTGTGCCAGAGGCCAAAGCACCAAAGCGTGGTGGAGAAGGTTTGTGATGCGTAGGAGGCAGGTGTTCACATGGCTCACCGCCACTTGTGAATGAGGGCAGGGAGGCGAGGGGGCCGTAGAAGCTGAATGGGCATGTAAGACGTGATCAAAGCAGGAAGCTGGCCCCTGCCTCCTGTCCTGTGACCCTCCCTCCACGTGGAGCACTCATTTTTCCTCTCTCAGCCTGTTTCCTCTCATCTGGAGAACGTGGACAGTAGTGTCTCCCGGGGATGTGCAGGAAGAGGATGACTTCTGTGTACAGGTCACCTGCTTCTACCACTCAGGCTGAATGAGGCAGGCTGGATGCCGCTAAGTTTTTAGCAGGCTCTAAAGCTATCCTAGAATTTGGGTAAGAGGAAGACAAGGGCTCTAGTCTCAGGTTTTCCTAGGATTTGTCCAAGGCTTGGGGCCCACCCCAAGCCATCTCCTCTTGTAGGTGGCAGGAAGAGAGTGAGACCTAGAGGGGTGGGCAGGAGGGGCTGGGTTTGGGCCCGCTCCCACCTGGGGAGGTGGCGACAGAAGTGTGTGTGTGCGGCCATTGTCACATCTTCAAGGCTAGAATGCTGGGGAAACTGTGGGCTAGACTGGGGCCTTTGGGAGGGCAAGCGGCCCTTGAGTGCAGGATGCCTTGGTGACAAAGGCCCTGCTGCTCTGGAACAGACCTAGCTGTTGGAGTGGGCCAGGCTGGGGCTGGGGCACGGCGATGGGGAGAGAGGCAGGAAGAGCTCCAGGGAGCAGAGGGCACCGCAGTCCCTCCTCCCAGCACTGCTTCCCTGCCCCCTGGCCCCAGTGCTATTTGAAGTGAGACAGGAAGTGGGCAACAGGATAGTTGGGCCCATCGATGCCCAGGCCCTGGCAGAGGCCCAGCAGGCGGAGGCGGGCTTCGGTGGGGCTGGGCCCGGCACAGGCCACGCTGCAGTAGGGCTCCTCGTACTCGCCAGGCACCAGGGCCTCCTCCAGCAGATTGAGTCGTAGCAGGCCACGGTCATGCAGGGCCTGTAGGGTCTCACGGCTGGCGGTGGAACTCAGGGCCTGCAGGTGCTGGGACACCAGACACATCACGCCCACTAGGTGGCCACGAGCACTTGGGTGGGTGGGCAGGGCGGGACGCAGGCCACAAGCCACCATAGCAGCAGCCAGCAGCAGGTCCACTCCATAGAGCTCCAGGATCCAATCACGCAGGTAGAAGCCGCCCATGCGGGGGTTGATCTCGATGAGCCGAGGCCCAGCCCCGGTCAGCTTGAGCTCCACATTGAAGACCCCATCGAGCAGCCCGCAGCCCAGGCAACAACGGAAGGCTGCCTGCACCATCTGCGCCTCCTGCTCCGGTGCCAGCCCAGTGGGCATGCATGCTGCCGTCTCAGTAAAGCCAGGCAGCCTCGTGGGGCCATTGTCAGAGACGAAGGCAGCCAGCAGCCGCCCACCAAACAACACCAGGTCCACATCGTGCTCGGTGCCCTCCACAAACTCCATCAGCAGCATGGCATTGCCCCAACCCAGCCCAATGCCTGGGTGGTCAGCCTCGCCCTGCAAGTCTCGGGTAATCCGGGAAAAGTGCTCATGGCACTGTGGCGCATCCTCTACCAGCCGCGTACCCACAGCACCTGCCCCGAACTCCAGCTTCATGACACCTGGCAGGGGTACCTGGTGCACGGCCCTCTCCACATCAGCCTCACTCTCTAGTGGGCAGCAGGGCACAGCGTGGAGGGAGGGCGCAGGCCAGGGTGGGCCGTGGTGGCACAACAGATGCAGCTGGGTGCGGCTCTTCTGCTTGGCTAGGCGCATGGCAGCTGGGGGGCAGGAGGGCAAACCCAGCTCCTGGCAGAGCAGGGCTGTGAGCACCAGGCAGTCGTCCCAGTAGGAGAAGCAGCCGTCTAGCTTCAGGCCACGAGCCCGCACCAGCTCTGCCAGCAGCCGAGCGTTCTCCTCGTCCCTCTGGTGCTCGGTCGTGTCAAAGTGGATGAAGGTCTGCACCAACTGGGATGCAAAGTGGTTGGGGTCTGACTCCACGAGGTGCAGCTGCAGAAACCACAGAGCAGGTTCACAGCCAGGTCAGCCAGTGCTGAGTGCTAGGGGGATAGGATAGGGCCTAGGATGGCCCAGACCTTCAGGGGACACCAGCGCACAAACACTAGGTATTCAATACATGTGTGTTGAGGATTGATTGAATAAACGGAAGGGGCAGAGGTGGGACACCTAGTACAGGCTGGAGGGGAGGGAAGGCATCCTAGAGGAGGCAAAGCCTAAGAGGGGATCTAAAGAGTAAGAGTCAGCCAGGTGGCTGCGGGAGGGGCTGCAGCGCAGAGGGGAGGGTGGTAGAGAGCTCGGTGGCCTCCTTCCCGTAGGCAGCGTCACTGGCCGGGGCTGGCAGAGAAACTACCAGGGTCGGGGCTTGGGACAAATGGTTTGGTCATCATTCAACCCATGTGTTCTGACACTGGGAGGTGCCCACGGAGGAATCCAGTGGGGCCCTGTGCCCCTAAAGCTTACTGCCTGCTGGAGGAACCCAGGGCCGAGGCAGCCACTGAAGAGGGAGAGAGGATGTCTTTCTGCAAAGTAAGACAGTCTCAGCAGTGGAGTGACATTCCAAGTGGAGAACACACTCACACTAAGCAAGGCAGGGAGCAGAGAGGTGGTGTCCCCAGGGGTGCTGCACTGTGGGAGAGGGGAGAGGAGACCACTGTACTAGATTAGAGCCAGCTTGAGAAGGCCTCAGTTTTCTTATCTGTTCAACGGGGATAAGAATGTCTACCTGGAGCCGGGTGCAGTGGCTGACACCTGTAATCCCAGCACTTTGGGAAGCCGAAGCAGGAGGATCGCTTGAGCTCAGGAGTTCAAGACCAGCCTGGGCAACAGAATGAGATCCCATCTCTACTAAAAATTTTAAAAATTAGCCAGGCAGGCTGGGCGCAGTGGCTAATGCCCGTAATCCCAGCAGTTTGGGAGGCCAAGGCAGGCAGATCACTTGAGGTCAGGAGTTCAAGATCAGTCTGACCAACATGGTGAAACCCCGTCTCTACTAAGAATACAAAAATTAGCTGGGCATGGTGGCACATGCCTGTAATCACAGTTACTCCGGAGGCTGAGGCAGGAGAATCGCTTGAACCCAGGAGGCAAAGGTTGCAGTAAGCCGAAATTGTGCCACTCCACTCCAGCCTGAGAGACAGAGCCAGATTCCATATCCAAAAAAAAAAATTAGCCAGGCATGGTGGGAGGATAGCTTGAGCCCAGGAAGTCGAGGTTGCAGTGAGCTGTGATCGCACTACTGCACTCCAATCTGGGCAACAGAGTGAGACCCTATCTCAAAAAAAAAAAAAAGTCTAAGTGCCTGGCTCGCTGCAGATTCTGTAATGCGAGGCCCTGCTATGAACTTGATTCAGAATCTGTATGCGGCTTCCCAGCACCCACCCTCTGTGGGTGCCAAGTGTCAGGAATTCAATCTCAAAGGGCCCGCCTTTTCTCCAGGACAGAGTCAGGCTCCTTAGCCTGGCATTCAAGGCCCACTGGCATTCAAAGCCCCGACTCTGGCGCTAACTCTGTCCGTCGCCCAGCCCATCTACCCGGGCTCCCTTCCTCTTTCTGCGGAAGACTCCGTGCCCTCCCTAGGGCCTCTCACTCCAGGCAAGGACAGAACTAGCGGAGTCCCCTCGCACTCGCAAGGCGGCGAACCCTGCCCTACGCCCTGGCTTTGTAGCACCAGGCCAGGATGCCCCCCGGGCCCCGCCCCCAGCGCGGCTGGCCCCGCCCCAAGGGCGTCCCTTTGCTTCAGACCCCGCCCCAAAGCCCCGCCTCCACCACTCAGGCCAGAACCTGGGGTCCGGTCCCGCCCCGCGCCCCGCCTACCTGGAGCCCGTAGTCGCGCGCAGCTTCCCACACAAACTTCTTGCTGACGCCGCCGGCGCCGACCACCAGCAGGTGCTTTCCCTCCATGAGGCAGCGCGCCGACCGCCGGAGCATGGTCTCCACCAGCGGCGCTGCCGCGGCGTCGTCGGCCGCCGGCCCCAGCCGCGGCGCGGCCCACAGCCCCTCGAGCGCGCCGCACGCCTCCAGGCACAGGCCGCAGTTCAGCTCCAGGGCTACTGGGGTCAGCGCGCCGCCGGCCGCGGTCAGCGTGAAGTCCACGCCTGCGCCGGGCGGTGGAAGCGGGCTCAGCGCGGACAGCCCCCTCCCCCCAGCCCCGGCCCTCGCTGCCATCCATCGACCCCCGCCCCCGGCCCCAGCCCCGGACGCCCGCACTCACCCAGGAAGTCCGTGTGCGCCCGGCGCCCGCCGCGCTGCTCTGCACTCAGGCCGGCCTCCAGGGCCAGCACGGCACCCAGCGCGGCCTCGGCCGCCGCCTTGACGCGCTGCCGCACGGCCGCCACCTGCGCCGCCTCGCCCAGGCCGCACTGGGCCAGCGCCACATCCAGCGTCCTCGGTAGGGAGTTGTGGTGACTCACAGGCCGGTCTCCGCGGCCCACGCCGCACACCACCTGGGCAGGGGCTGCTCAGGGGGAGGCCTGCACACTCCTGCCCCCGACACACACCCCCACCCGCTTGTACCGACATTCAGACCAGATCCCTCACTGGACATTCAAGAAGCCCCGTCCTCCAGCGTGTCTTAAATTGCACAAGTAGCTCGTGCCACTGCCCATCTGGGGATGGCCTATCTGGAGATGGGCAGAGAGCAGCTCCTTTCCACTACCCATCTGGTCCCCAGACCCTTCCAGGGATTCTACCCAGGCTTCCAGGCCCAGCTGGGGTACTGCTCCTGGAAGGCTCCTGCAGCCCTGGGGGCCTGGGCCACCCTCGTGTGCCCTACCCTAGCATCTCCCTAGGGCACACCTCTCCCCACTGGAGCTCCTTGAGGGCAGGGTCGAATCTCTCCCTCTCAGTGTAGCCCAGAGCTGGGTACCCATAAGGGTCCCTAAGTCTTCCTGAACCCCCCAACTTAGAGTCCCCTCCAAGCCCTAGAGATTTATCAGGAAGCCCTGGCTCAGCCTCTATGTGGGCAAGCGCTCTCTGGGAAGAAGATTCAGTCCCCTGTGCCCTGGTACTACCCAGCACGGGGCTGAGCACAGGGCAGTGGCTCTTGGTGTGGGGCGGTTCTGGAAAGGTTGCGGGAGAGGGAAGACCGGTGAGACCCAGTAGTTCCCCCAGAGGCAATTATCGTTCCCCGATTCCCCTCAGGATTTTGTCCTGTCTTCCCAGATATGCCTCAGGGACCCTTGGCAGACCACGGGGACTGGGCTGGGGTGTGGCAGGCAGGTCACAACCTGGGCCTGGGGCATGCTCACCTTGCTCAGCAGTGGCCTATCACCCTGTGTCCGACAGACCACAGCACAGATTCGCACGGCCATCCCAGGGCCGAGTGAAGGACCGTCTAGGGGAAGACAGGGAGGTCTAAGGCCAGCACAGAGTGGCCGGAAGGCCACACCAAGCTCCCACCCCTGGCCAGCCCAGGGCTCTCACCTGAGCAAGGCAGCCGGACAGGTGGGCACACAGCCTCCACTAAGACGCTCTCCTCCTCCTCCAGCTTCTCTAGCAGTGCCAGCACCGTGTCCACCACTGCGCCCAGCTCTGCCCTAGGGTACAGACGAAATGCCTGCCGCCCCCGCCAGCGCCAGCCACTGAGCTTCACAGCCACCTGCAGCAAGGAGGGAAAAGGGCCTCCTGGACACCACCCCAGGTACTTCAGGGCGGGATGCTCCTACCACAGGAGCCAACGAGTAAACTGAGGCACAAGGGCGGGGGATTGCGCTAGAGATGGGGCAGCAGCAGGGCTTCGAGGTAGGGACACCTTCCCAGCCGGACTGGGTAACCGTGCCTAGATCCCATCCTGCTGGCATCTGTACAGACCTCAGGGTGGGCAGGAGCCTGTTACCTGCAGGACATCACCCAGGGCCTCGGAGCGCAGAAAAGTCTCCACTTCCTCTTTCACCAGCGTCTCCTGGCCCTCTTTGCCACTGAGCTCCACCAGCCGTAGTCCTGGGCTGGCATCCCCTCCCTGAAGCAGCCCCAGCGGCTTGTAGGTGAAAGCCAGGGTTGCTGGCACAGCCACACCCTCCTGCTGGGCCAGCAACTGCCTTGTCAGCAGACAGTCCTCCAGCAGCCGGGCCAGCTCAGCTGAAGCTCCTGTGGGGCAGGTCAGGTCACGGGCAAGTTCTGCTGCCTCTCGGCCCCGGCCGGGCCCCAGCCTCAGGCCAGCCAGAAAGTAGGTGGCACGGCGCGGGGGGACAAAGTCATCCAGGAATGTCAGGCCCCCCGGGTGGAAGCTCACAGCCTTGGAGACCAGCAGGGCTGCCTCACCCGGCTGCCCGGGTGCTGGCACCTTCATCAGCCAAGCAGGGGACAGGCAAAGGAGCATGTTTCCTGTGGGCAGAGAAGGCAAGTGGCTGGCCAGGGAAGGCTTGATGGCCCGGGCCCTCCCCCTGCAGCGGGGGCCCCTGGGTAGCAGAGTGAGGGCAGCTGATCACAGAACCCATCCCCACTCAGCATGGCAGCTGCTCCGGTGGAATGCAGGGAGTTGCCAGGGTTGGTGGGTATTTTGGGATGTGGCTGGGCCAGGGCAGAGCTGCCCTTTCTGTAGAAGGTGGGGGGGGAAACTTGAGCACACACTCACCCGGGCTCTGGACCCCACCTTCCAGCAGCACAGGCAGAAAGGTGCTGGGGGAGCCCAGAACGCACAAGGTCACCTCCGCCCCAGGACAGCCTCGGGAAAGAGAACATGGCCTAGCTCACCAGGGGCTCCCTTGCCGTCTCTCTGCCCACCTTCCACCACCTCCACACCCATGGCCTCACCCTGGGTCCTCAGATTTTCCCCAGAATCAGACTAGAGACGGGACAGACAGGGAGTGGGCTGGGGAAGGGAGGTGCCCGCCCAACCCGCCCTGTGAGGCTGGCTCCCCTCTTTCTGCAGCTGTTCCAGAGGTGCTGCAGGCTGAGTGACTGGAGACCCGGGTTCTAGCCTGAGCTCTGACTTTCTGTGTGACCTTGGAGGAGTCAATGTTCCTCCCGGCCTCAGTTTCCCAGTATGTGCAATGGGACCAAGTCTGTGATTCTCAGGTATTCTACCTGTGAACTCTCTGTCCACACAAAATCTGACAATATACAACAGGCTTGGAGGTGCAGAAGGGGAGGAGTCTGGGGGTCTCAGCTGCTGAGCTGCTTCCGCCACAGCTCCCAAGACCTTCTCTAGAAGCTTCAGGGCCACACAACATGGTTTGCCAATCCCAGGGTTGGATCTTTGTGGGGAGGGGGTGAGGGCAGAGAGCCCAATCCTTGACTTCACTGGTGCCAGATGCCCTTGGAAACAATGCCTGCCTACCCTGGGCCAACTGGCTGTGCCCTCCCTGCCTTCAGACTGAACCAGAGCCTGGGGAAGGGACCGACCTGGACAGGGATGAGGAGGCAGACTAGGCTGAGGGGCCCTCCCTGCCCCCAAGGGGTGCCCCCCTCCAGGGAGCCCTCGGGCACCTGTGCGGGGCACCTGGCTGCGGTCCTGGGTCTCCGGAAGGCCAGCTTGCTGCAGACAGCTCTGCAGGAGGCTGTAGTAGTAGACAGTCCAGGCCCGGGCCTCGGCCCCCTCGGGGGAGCCCTTGCAGTCCAGGCCCACGTCCTGGCGCCAGGAGCCAGGGAAGCAGCCTGTGGGTGGCAGGCCAGAGCCCCCACCCCAGGGGCCCTCTTCCTCCAGGTCCTTGGAGCCCAGTGGGCAATCCCACTCAGGACTCGATGGATCCAGGGAGAGCTGAGAGGGCAGAAGTGGTGGGTCTTGGGCAGGGTGGGCCCTCGGGCACATTAAGTCACCCAAGGGTGTAAGCCCCCCACTTTCCCAGCCTGGCCTATGTTCAGGGCTGTCACTGTCCCAGGGACTAGGGGAGCAAAGACTTGTATTGGGAGTGAAGGCTTGTCAATGGGAACTCGTAGGTGGGAGTGCTTTGGAAACTGTTCTGTGTGATGCCCCGGGGGCGGGGGGGTGGCAGGAAACAATGTCCTGCTGGCCAGCCCCACCCCACACTGGGGTCCACCTTAGCTTGGTGTACAGCAGCAGAGTTTTTTGCTTGTTTTGTTCATGGAGGCAACCCTAGCACCTAAACTGTGCCTGGCGCACCATCACTGCTCAGTAAGCGTTTGTTGACTGAAGATTAGATGAACCAACGAACCCAGCAATCACTCTGGGGTGGCTCCTTTCTCTCTCATGACCCAGCAACCTAATGACCTTCCCCTCCCTCCCCTCTCTGAGGCTGGTGCCCCACCCTCTTATGGGGTTGCTGAGAGGCTCAGTGTGAATGGAATTCTTGTTCTTTGCAGTCCCCAGGCCTGGCAGCCGGGTGTGTCCTCCAGGGGACAGGCTCAGCCACCTTGAGAAGTTGTGAGTTCTCTCTGGGCCTTGTTGCCTGGTACCGGCCCTGTCCTCTCCCCTGGGGGCTGATGAGGCTGGGGCTGAGAATCTTGGTTTCTGGGAGATGGTGGGCTGTCGCCTAGGCAGCAGAGGACTGGGCCTCACACCTGGTCTCCAATCCCAGTTTGCCAGGGCCAGAGCCGCCATGCCCTCTCCTAGAAGGTGAGCTCCCTGAGGGGCCATGGAATGAATGAATGTCACCAGGCACTAAGAGTGCCCACCTCCCAGGAGGCACCAGGTGGGGTTGTGGGGAGGGGTCAGGGAGCTGGCCGTGAGTCTAAGCTGTCTGCACAGGGCAGCCCCCAGGCTTAGGTCCTGAGTGCTGCCTGCTGTCCTCTGGGCCCACGCTCTGCCCAGGGACGTGGGCCTTTTTAGGGAGGGACCACAGGAGACTCACCATCTCGTTGGTGGAGCAGCTGAGGGACTGATGGCAGAGACAGAGGGACAGAGAGACAAAGGAGTCAGAGCAGCCAGGTCCCTGCCTGGCCTTCCAGCCCCTAGACTTTGGAAGTGCAGAGGTGGCCACCACTGCTCCTCTGTCCTGTCCCTGCAGAGAGGGGCAAAGGCTGCCCCATACCACCCCACAGTGGAGGAGTGATTTCTGCTGCCCAGACCGAGTGGCTCCCGCCCCAGTGCTCACAGGTCCTCGCTGCCCTAGGGTCCTGGCTCTGCTCAGCCCCTCCAGCGCTGGGGAGGGGAGGTTACGGGGGCGGGGGGGCGTGCCGGGTCCCGGGGATGGGGTACGTAGTGTCAAGCGTCCCGCTGCGGGACTCGGGCTCCGGGGGTCCTCATCCCCGCGACTCCTGCCCTGGCCGAACCCCTCCCTGGCTCTCCCCGGGGCGGGCTGGAGCCGGGGTACCTGGTGGGCGGCAGCGGCTCGGCTAGTGTGGCGGCGGACTCCGACCGGGGCGGGACGCAGCGGCGGCGGTGGCGGTGGCAGTGGCACAGCCCCAGGCCCAGGCAGCGCTGCCTTATATAGAAGCGCCTGGGGCATGCCCAGTGCCCGGCAGGGCGACGTGGGGCATGGGGCGGACGGACCGACAGGGACCCGCCCGGGACGCGCCCGCCCCCAAAACTCCCAGACCTGGGGGCGTGGAGCGGACTCGGACCTGGCAGGAGGAGGGCACGGAGCAGGCAGGGAGAGATGGAGGTCTTCAGAGACACAGAGGAAGTCCCGACAGAGGGCCAGGTGCAGATAGACAGGGACTGTCGCTGAGGGTCACAGACTTAGGGCTGCCGTGAAGAAAGAGAGGGAGGCCCACCATGGAGAAGAGATGGAGTGGAGGGGCGGGGAGAGCCGGAGCAGGCAGAGACTGGTACTAGGACTCACCCTTAGGGGTGGGGTGCCCGGGAGAGCAGCCTGGGGCACACAGCCCTGAGCCCTACCTTTGGATGGAGTCTGGAGCTCCCAGCCCTGCAGCTGTCTGTCCCAGCCGCCAGCGCTCCACCCTACTGCACATTCTCCCAGAGGCCCTCCTGGGCCAGGGTCTCCGCACATCTGTGCAGCCCGCTCCTCACTTCTCCGGGCCCCAGTGGACTTGCACGCAGGGGCGGGTTGTCCATAACATCCAGCCTCTCCTGGCGCGGTGGCTGCCTGGAATCCCAGCACTTTGGGAGGCTGAGGTAGGAGGATTGCTTGAACCCAGGAGTTTGCGACCAGCTTGGGCAACATAGCAAGTACCTGTCTCTACAAAAACTATTTTAAAACCAGCTGGTTGAGGCGGTGTGAGCCTATCATTTCAGCTACTTGGAAGGCTGAGGTGGGAAGATCACCTGAGCCCTGGGATCGAGGCTGCAGTTAGTCCTGGTCGTGCCACTGCACTCCAGCCTGGGCAATACAGTGAGACCCTGGGACCCTCTCTCTCTCTCTCTCTCTCCTTCTTTTTTTTTCTTTTCCTCAGGCTGGAGTGCAGTGGCACCATCTTGGCCCACTGCAATCTCCACCTCCCAGGTTCAGGCGATTCTCTTGCCTCAGCCTCCTGAGTAGCTGGGATTACAGGCATGCACCACCACGCCCAGCTAATTTTTGTATTTTTAGTAGAAAAAGGGTTTTGCCATGTTGGCCAGGCCGACCTTGAACTCCTGACCTCGTGATCCGCCAGCCTTCGCCTCCCAAAGTGTTGGGATTACAGGTGTGAGCCACCATGTCCGGCCAGACTCTATGTCTTGTCTTTTTTTTTCTTTTTTGAGACAGTCTTGCTCTGTTTCCCAGGCTGGAGTGCAATGGCGTGACTTTCACTCACCACGACCTCCGCCTCCTGGGTTCCAGCAATTCTCCTGCCTCAACCTCCCAAGTGGCTGGGACTAAAAGTGTGCACCACCACGCCCAGCTAATTTTTGTATTTTTAGTAGAGACAGGGTTTCACCATGTTGGCCAGGATGGTCAAGCTCTTGACCTCGTGATCTGCCCTCCTTGGCCCCCCAAAGTACTGGGATTACAGGTGTGAGCCACTGTGCCCACCCCCACTATCTCTTAAAAAAAAAAAAAAAGAAAAAAATTCTGCTCTTCTCATCAACACCACACCCTCAGTTGAAGCTACAATCTCCCCAAGATACACATACTCACACCCAAGTGCACCCACCTGGATAGTCACAGAAGGGTACCCCAAGAGACCTGGATCACAGACAGCCACAATTTACCCCCAGAAGCACATGCAGAGATTCATTCCCTCTCCTAGAGTGTGTCCCACCAGCAGGCTCCAATCCTAGCTCTGGCAGAGGGGCCTGTGCCCCTCCACTCTGTGATCTGAAACTCACTCTCCCCAGCCTAGAATGGGGCTGGTTCCCCTCTCCTAAGTGGGACAGCCTATGGCTCTAATTCCTCCCCTTCAGGGCTCCCGCTCAGCCCCTCTCCCTGCCTGTCTCAGAGCTCGACACACATTGAGCCCCAGCTGTCCTTGGGATCCTCTTGGCCTGAGGGAGAGTACTGAGGGGCCCACACACTGTGGGGACAGAGATGGCCGCTCTTGGACCCTTTCTGCAACTATATACAGGGCAGTCTGTGCAGCCATCCTGTCTACCACTGGAGGGGTCAGCAGGGAGGTGAAATGTCTTCTCCAGAGTGCCCCGCCCAGCCCACATTCCCCATATAGCTTCCAGGTCCACCTGCAGCCCTCCCTGCACCCGGCCCAGGCTCCAGGAATGAGGTGCAGCCACCCCAGGAGACCCAATCCCTTGCTGCATGGGTGGTCTGAGCTCCCATGTGATCCCACTGTGGGGCCTGGGTGTCATCCAAACAGCATGAGTTTTGACATTTAACAAGCTGTGCAGGCCGGGTGTGGTGGCTCATACCTGTAATCCCAGTACTTTGGGAGGCCAAGGCAGGCAGATCACCTGAGATCAGGAGTTTGAGACCAGCCTGACTAACTTGGTGAAACCCTGTCTGTACTAAAAATACAAAAAATTAGGCCAGGCGCAGTGGCTCATGCCTGTAATCCCAGCACTTCAGGAGGCCGAGACGGGCGGATCTCCTGAGGTCAGGAGTTCGAGACCACCCTGGCCAATGTGGTGAAACCCCGTCTCTACCAAAAATACAAAAATTAGCTAGGTGTGGTGGCAGGCACCTATAATCCCAGCTACTCGGGAGGCTGAGGCAGGAGAATCATTTGAACCCGGGAGGCAGAGGTTGCAGTGAGCTGATATCTCGCCACTGCACTCCAGCCTGGGGAACAGAGCGAGATTCCATCTCAAAACCAACCAACCAACCAGTTCTGCAGCCCTAGGGACTCAGTTTTCTCATCTTCGAGTGGGGATACAGTACACACTGAGCCCAGGCTCGACACTGCACAGGCAAGGGAGCAATTCTGAGACTCAGAGAGGTGGTGTGACTTGCCCAAGGTCACACAGCTGGTGATTGGCAGAGCCAGGATCTTCTGCCAGAATGTGTGCATGTATGCACAGAGACCTGTGTGGTTCTGTGCCCACTTTCAGGCCACCCTGGCTGGTCCCCACTGCACTGGCTTTTGGCTTGTGGATACAGGAGGGTAAATCAGAGTTGGGCAGCTGCAGCCCCAGCTCAGGACCCTGGGACTTGGGGCAGGCAGGTGGGCGGGGTGGCTTGGCTCTACCCTTGCCAGGAAAGCCTGGACATCACCCGAGGCGGAGCTGAGCCAGGTAGGGGTGGGATGAGGAGAGGCAATGCTTCGGCTGCTGCCTACCTGGACTAACAGTCATCCTCATCCTCATCATGTGCTGGTAGAGCAGTCTTGAGGCTGGTGGGCGGGCTATTACTATCCCGTTATCCACAGGAGAAACTGAGGCTCAGAGAAGGAGAAAGGGCCTTTCCCGTGCAGGGGAGTCCAAGTCGGATCCCTCTGGGAGCCTGGAACACTGTGGGAATTCAGGGAACCTCAAGTGGGTGGCAGAGCAAGATGGAGACCGTGGGTCCCCCCCATATATGGCGGGCACCCATTTGCCCCTCATTCCTTTGCATGCCCCATTCGTGTCCACTCTGCACGCCCCACTCTGAGGCTGACAGACATCCCAGGGGCGCTCCCAGCACCAGTCCCCACACGCTGAGTGCTCTCAGAGGCATCGCTTCCCTTCTCTGAGCCCCTTTCCAGGCAGATCTTTAGGGTGTTTCTAGGTTCACTGAGTATGGTTGTGTAGGTTGCTCACTGCACAAAAGCACCTGGGTGAGAGATCCCTCCCCACTCTGCTACACCGTGCACTGTGATGAAGCTGCATGTTGCCTAGAGGAGAGACATATTTCCCCAGCTAGCAAAAAGGTGCTGTGGGGGCCGGTGAGCCCTGCGGAGGAGGGCCTGTGGGAATGCATTCTTTCGAGGGTTCACACCAGGAGAGCACCAGTTCTCTTCTGTCCGACCCGTGAGTCAGGGCTCCTGTGCAGAGGACTGATAAGGAAACCTACAGCTGGGCTTCCCAGAAAACAGTCTCCTGAGTAGGAAAGGCAGTGACTGAGCCCCAGCTAGTGGGACCCTGCTGGAGACCACCTGCTCCTAGGGTCAGTGTCCAGAGTGAGCCACTGCCACCGTGCCCCCGCAGGTTCATGACAGACTCTTGACCCAGGGCTGAGGCTGCAGCACCTTGCTCCCCTGTTCTCCCAGGAGAAGAGCTGAACCTGTGGAGGGTCAGGAGCTCCCAAGTGGACTTCAGGGACAAGTGCCCCCCACCCCGGCCACCCTGCCTGCTACAGTGCCTGAGATTCCACCAAGAGACTCCCTATCTAAGGCTAAGGCAGAGTCTACACAGCACAGAGCCTGGCCTCTGCACTCCAGCCAGCTTGCCTTTCACTGTGGGGCTGGGTAAGGTCCTTTCCCTGTGGGGCTGGGTGAGATCCTTGGCCTCACTGATCCTGTGTGTCTCTAACAGGGATATCAGGGGCTACCTGCGGAGAGAGGGCCTGGGGTGGGGGGATTTCTGGGAAAGCATTTTGTAAATTATAGGTAAGGGGGTTATTAAGTTGCAGGCACCCCAACGAGGTGAGGAGGAGTGGGCAGAGGAAGGCTCTGGAGTGCTAACTCACAGGAGTCCGGCTGCTGCCTTGTCTACACACTGGAAGGCTGGTGCAGGATTAGGGGTGGGGGAGAAGGAGCAGGAGAGAGCACCCCTCCCCAGGGGGCTGCCCAGGGGGGAGCTGCCAGTGGTCGGGGCAGGGGTAAACCTTGGGACTGCCATGGACAGTAAGGCTGTCTGCAAGTTCCTGCTCCTCCTGAGCCTCAGTTTCCCCTAGAGAAATGACAGATAAGGGTCTAGGCCACCGTGATTCCCTCTTCCAGGGACCCAGGGCCTGGCACTTGCCACATAGACACAGCCTGTGGCCCTGTCACAAGAACATTCCAAACCCAGAGTCTGACAGGTGACTCCACTGACGCCCCACCCAATGGCCAGCCCTGGAGCCTGGGCCCGCAGATGCCTCCTGTCCATATGGAATCCTGCTGTGTTCCCCACAGAGGGGAGAGCACTTGGGAACCAGCCCCGTTGCCCCAGTGACGGCTCAGGTCCTGGGCACCCACGGGGGCAATTAGTGAGTGTAGGAGGGGGTTTCCATGGTGGCGGTCCCGAGGGGGCAGACGCAGGGCTCCGGGAGGGGTGAGGGCCGGCGGGACCTTTCTCCTTTGTCCGAGTCACACTGGGCCATTGTTCTTGCCTGGGTCCCTTTGACAGATGTGACCAGGACTATGGGTGCGGGGAGGACTCGGGTTAGAGTCCCCCATTCCAGAGAGTCCTGAACCACCCTGGAGGGAGGGAAAGGAGGGCAAAAGAGGGGGTAGAGCCCCTGGGCTCGCCATCCATGGGCGTCCATGGCCGTCCTCCTTCTACAGGTGCAGAAGCCATTCCTGTCCCCAGAGGCTGGGGGAGGGCGACTTTCAATTGGCTCTTACTACTGTAAACACCTTCCCCAGCAGCCAGTGGGCAGCCTCGGTATGTCCCCAGGGCGAGGCCAGGGCAGGACCAGGAGAGGGCGGAGGGGGCAGGTGAGGGAGGAAGGGAAGGGGCTGCCTGTCGCAGTTGGGAGGAGGACATTTTATCCAGCACCATCTGAGGCACCTGTTCAAGATTTTATTCCTGGAGCTCTCTGGGGTCCCTTGTCCCAGCCAACCCCTTCCCCAAATTGTTCAGTGCTGGCTTTGGTACTTGTGAGGGCCTGGGCACCAGGATGGCTCCAGGGGTCCTCATGGGCCCCACTCTGGGACCCTCCTTCATGCTAGTGCCTGACCCAGTATGTACCACAGAGGACCTCCTCCTCCTCCTGCTCCACCTAGTCCTTGCCAGGAAGGAAGCTGAGTCCCCCGGTCCCAAGAGTAAAGTGCAGGGCTGGCATCAGCCATCAGGTGTTCGAGCCTCGGGGACACTGAGTCCATGGTCCTCTCAGAAGCGGGTGTCCAGGAAGGAGGTGGAGCTTCGTTGGGGCCTGGGAGGTCCCTCGAGGGGGGGGCCCCGGGCCCGAGTCAGGAGCCCATGGAAAGTCTTGCCTCGGGTCTGGGGTTTCCGCCGTGGTGGTCTGGGCTCCTCCGGGGGCTGCACCACAATCCGAGGCACCTCAGGCTTGGCACCTCGTTGCGCCCCCGCCAGCTGCTGGGCCTCGAAGATGGCTTGGGCCCCGGCGAGGCGGGCCTGTGGCCGGGGTGGGGGCCCCGGTGCAGAATCGGGCAGCTGGGCCAGCTGGGCCTTGATTTCCCGCTGCAGGTCCCGCTCCGACAGCACCACGCTGTGCACCTGTGGGGAACTATTGGCGCTGAGTTTGGCCGGCCTCAGGGCAGAAACAGGAAACTGTGAGGTTGCCAGCCCCGGAAGTGGCTGAGGGCTGAGGGGCTGACAGGCAGCCTCGCAGGGGAGCCATAGAAAGCCACTGGAGGCCTGGGGTTTTCATGTTCTCGGCCGCTCAGGGGACAGGAACTAAGCCCCATTCTCACTTTGGCTTCCTGCCCTGGGACTCAGTTTACCCCGTGCAGCAGGGGCTGGGCCAGTCCTCGGAGAGGCGGGGGCACCCACCTGAGACATGAAGACCTCTTCCTGCAGCTGCGTGGGGGAGATGGCTCGAAGGGCTCCCAGTGTCTCCAGGAGGCCAGGGCAGGCCCTGCGCTGCTCTGCAGTGCCCAGCGCCAGGCGCACCAGCGTCAGCCCCACACGGAACAGCACTTTGGCACCTGCAGGCCAGGGGCTGGCTCACTCCACAGTTCTGCACCCAAACCTGCTCTCAACCATACATCTGCCACTCTCCTGCAGCTCTGCCCTCCCCGGTTCAGGAGCAATAACAGAAGGTGGGGTTGCATTTCAGGTGACACAGGCCGCTGCACTGGCCAAGTGAGCCTCAAGAGCCACAGATGCTTTGGGGCAGTTAATATCTTTCTAATTTGGTTAGTGGCACCTCCCATCCCCGCCGCCACCAGAATGAAGGTCTCGATCACTTGATTCTCAGATGCCAGATCCACGTCTGGAGCCAGTGAGTACCAGGCAGGTGCCTGTGAGCTCCGGGAAGAAGCACCTCCTCCCCTCCCTGAGCCGGTGGGGCTTCCACATGCTGTGATCACCCAGCTCCTGCCCCAGGCGGAATCCGGGTGACAGGTGATGTGCCACCAGGCACAGGGCCATCACCTTCAGCTCACCTGGGCCCATGACTCGAGGCTCCAAAAGGGAACCCCAGAGCTGGTGAGCTAGTTCCCTGCCCACACCCCAATGCTCCCGCCCCCACCAAGCCACCAGCTTCCTGCCAGGAACCAGGGGTAAATTCACACCAAGCCCTCCCTGGGCCCCAGCTTGCTCATCTCCACAAGGAACAAGGAAAGGTGAGGTGGTGCCCTTTAAGACCTTTCCAGCTTGGATCTGTGACCCTCTGATTCTAGAAAGATCTAGGCAGAACTGCTCTCCCCTAGGCCAGGAACATAGCGCTCTCCACACATGTGACCTTGGGCTAGTCCTGAAGCCTCAAAATCCCTTCCTGGCAGCCTCTGATCTGAGAAGAGCCACCAGGGCACCAGCCAGGCTGAGTGAGGACCGTGACTGTCGAGGAACAATCACAGCTCATGCCATCATCCTTCTGATAAGGGAGCCTGTGCAGTGTTTGCCTGTAGGTGGGCAGGTCACGCCCTGCCCAGCTCTGCCCAGCCCAGTTCGGGGGGTGACCACAAAGATGGTGACTTGGACATCTGTGGCCAGAACTCTAAGCCAGCCAATGGTCCTCCCATTGGGTCGAGGGCAGGAAGCCAGCTGAGCACACGACAGACACTTAGTATGCATGCTGACTGATTTCTACCATGTTTTTTTTTAGGGTGCAACCTCCAGACCTCACATATAGAACAGAATGCAGGGGCCGGGCACGGGGACTCACGCCTGTAATCCCAGCACTTTGGGAGGCTGAGGCGGGCAGTTCATGAGGCCAAGAGATGGAGACCATCCTGGCCAACATGGGGAAACCCCGTCTCTACTAAAAATATAAAAATTAGCTGGGCATGGTGGCATGCGCTTGTAGTCGCAGCTACTCGGGAGGCTGAGGCAGGAGAATCTCTTGAACCCAGGAGGGGGAGGATGCAGTGAACCGAGATCGGGCCACTGCACTCCAGCCTGGTGACACAGCGAGACTCCATCTCAAAAAAAAAAAAAAAACAGAATGTAGGTGGGTTACTGATGGCAGCATTAAGGCGGAGTCCGAAAGACACAGGTAGTCCAGCTTGGCTCTGCCCTGACTCCCCTCCCACTCTTGGCCTGGCCCCCAGCGTCCCCCGCTCTGGCTTCACAGCTCCAAGCCCTCTCTCCTTCATCGACTATAGCCTGGCCCCCGGGGACAGTGGCTTTCCTGGCCCCAGGCCTCCACAGAGACCCCTGTGAGTCCTCCCCCTGCACAGAGCAGCCAGAAGCAGCTGAAACGCAGCCGTCACCTCTGCACTCCCCTGACACTCCCTGTCACATCCCTCATTTTATTTTCTTCATGGCACTTCTGACGATCTATAAATATCTTGTGAATTTGGTTACTGTAGCCACCCACCCCCACCCCCGCCAGAATGAAGGTCTCGATCACTTGATTCCCAGCTGCAGATCCACGTCTGGAGCCAGTAAGCACCCAGAAGGTGCCTGTCCCTGAGTGGCCGAGGCCTCCGCGGGCTGTGATCACCCACTTCCTGCTTCATCGGCCTCCCGGGAAGCCTCCCTGGCCCAGCTCAGCCCCAGGCGGTGCCTGGGTGATGGGTGATGGATGATGTATCGCCAGGCACCAGCTCATCACCTTTGGTACACCCAATCCTGTGATTCGAGGCCCCAAAAGGGAACCCCGGGGCTGGTGAGCTACCTCCCCACCCACACCCCAAGGCTCTTGCCCCAGCCCCTGGCTGCCCCACTCACCCTCACTGAGGAAGGCATCCCAGACACGCAGCACTGTGGGGAAGGGCAGGGAGCGGGCGAAGAGGCACAAGAACCACTCCGGCAGGTAGAGCAGGGGCCCGACGCCCACCTGCTGCAGATGCTTGTGCACGTGCGGGAGCAGCCGCCGGAGCAGAGCCATGAACACCTCGGAGTCTAGCCTCACAGCCTCCTGTGGCATGTCCATCAGCTGGCCAGCACCGCCACTCCCAGAGCCCAGGCTGTACCTCCCTCAGTCCCCCAACCCCACCCACTCACCAGGCCCCTGCCCCTCTTTCCTCCAGCCCCCATGCCAGCCTCTCACCATGTGGGGCCCGTAGTATCCAGGGAGGTAGATCTCACAGATTTGCACCAGGCACCAGAAGGCCTCCTGGGGAAGGGGCAGGGCACAGGCCTATAAGTGCCCACCAAGGAAGGCACCGTGGAGAGGAAGGCAGGATGGGGGAAGGAGTGAAGGGCAGGGCCTGGGCACCACAGTGGGCTCAGGGCCACTCTTGACCTGCTCAGCTCTGGGGAAGCCCTTGCCAAAAGCCCCCTCCTCTGCCCAGGACAGGGCCTGCTGATGGGTTTAGGGTGTTGGAAGTCACAGAATTGAGGATGAGAGTTGGGGTTCACTGGCCAAGGTTTGAGAGTATCCCAAAGTTCAAGTCCTGGGTTTCTGGGGTCATTGGGGTTGGGGTCACACTCCCTAAGTTCAGAATCAGGAGTCGTGGGGTCAAGGCGATGACATCCAGACTTCTAGATGACTAAGGTCAAGGCTGAGGTCAAGGTTCCTGGAGTCAAGGTCATCAGGCTTGAAGGTCACTGAGGTTGGCAGTCATGAGGCCCTGGTCAGTGGGACAGGGTCTAGGGATCAAGGATCCTAGATTTCTGAGGCCACAGTTCCTGGGGTTGGGGTTCCCTGGGCTAGGTCACTAGGACCTTCCCAGAGCAAGGTCAAGGTCACTCACCTCCGGGGGCAGGTGCATGAGTAACACAGCAGCCACGGGCCCCTGGGCCTGGCAGTAGCCCTGCTCCGGTCGATACAGGGTGTAGGCCTTGAGCACCTGCAGGAGCCCCTGCTGCCTGTGCCAGAAGACCCCATAAGGGGCCAGTCCTGCAGGCACCCCTTCTCCACCCTCTGGTGGCCTCTGCCCAGGCCGCGGCCTCCCTGGGCCTTGCTGGGTCCCCTGAGATGCAAAACTGTAGAGCTGGGCTGGGAAAGTGGGCCGGAGCACCTGGGGTTCGCGGGGCTGGGGGTCCCTGGGCATCACCAGCCTCGTACCCGTGGCCCTGGGGTGACACAAACATCTCGTGCAGGGGGAACTGGCGGTGCAGGTCCCTGCCAATGGTCTCCATCCACTGTGGGTCTCCAGTGGCCTCTGCCAGCTCCTGTGGGTAGCCAGGAAGGTGGGTGTGAGGGTTCCGTGTGGTGCAGGGCTCTGGGTAAGGGAGCTGGGGCCCCTGCCCACTCCCTCACCTGATAGGTGCCAGGGTTGTTCTTCTGGCATACATGGGCCCCGCACAACAGGGGCCAGCACCGGGCACGCAGGGCAGACGGGATACCTTTCCGGCACTGCACCTTTACCTGTGGGCGAGGCCGAGGGCTCCGCTAGGCAACCTCCCTAGCTCCCGCGGGCAGGCCCCAGGCATAGCTCATCAGCAGGCAGGGGCCCACTTTGGGTGGCAGGGAGCAAAGGCAGGAGGTGCTGGGACCCAGGATGGGTACATTTTGCTAAGATGTGGGCCGAGGCAGATAGGAATGAGCCATGGAGTCCGGGGTGGGGCCTCTGCCCTCTCACCTTCTTGTACCTCCGGGACATGGTTTTCTCCCAGTGAGAGGTCATCTCCACCCACTTCATCTCCCGTTGGCGGATGAGGTCTGCAGGGGGGTGGCCTGGCCTAGGGGTGCGTGGCACAGGTATCCAGGAGCTTGGCAGCTGTTACCCACGCTGCCACCCTTCAGGCTACCGAGGTGAGCCCAGTTCCTGGCCTCAGGGATCTCTGGGAGCCCTGTGAGATGACCTGTGACCTGGGAGCTGCTAATGCTTGTGACGGGGACAGGAAAGGATGTGGATCCGATGTGGGCAGAAGCAGGAGACTGAAGAGGTGAGTGGGTGTGTGCTGGGGGAGGGGCGGGCTGGCTGTCACCCAGGACAGTGACACAGACAATTCATAGGGGAAGCTGGCTGCAGAGAGCCCTGAACTGGAAGCCCGGAGTCCTGAGTTTGAGTCTGGGTCTGTCTGATCCCCTGTGTGACCTGGGACAAGTTTCTGTATAGTCTGAACTTGTGTTTCTGTCGGCAGCCTGGGGAAAGGGAGAAGGAGAGGTGTGGGTTCTGGGATTTGGATCTGGGATTCCTGGGCCAGAGGTTCAAAGGAGAAGGATGTTCTGCCCCAGCGGTGAGTGAAACGCTTGGAGGTTGGGGGTGAGAGATGTGCAGAGGCCTCCCCCCACCCGTCCCACCTTAGGTTCCACCTGGAGCCTGCAGAGGGGTGATAGTGGCTGAGTCCCCCTCCCAGTCCCTACCACCAGACCCTCCCAACCTCCCTGAGTTAGGCCTCACTCCAGAATTCAGCCCTCCCCCCAATCCTCTGTCCCAGTATCGCACCATCCCTCACCCTGCCCCCTTACCCTGGCTCTGCTGAGCTGCCCCCAATGAATCCATAGCGGTCGGCCTGGCGATATGGGCCAGGCCCGCTGAGCTCGGAGTCCGACCCCAAAGAGCTGGAGTCATCCTGCAGTTCGGGTGACTGCACCAGATCCTCCCCTAGGGCCTGGGCCATGGTGCCCCGAGCCTTCAATGCCACAGGCAGAGAGAATGGGGAGAACCAGTGTGAGGGACCACTCTGGCCAGCCTGGGGTCTGGCTGCGGGGTCAGAGTGGAGAGGTTTCAGGGTATCTCACCAAGCCCTCTATGTCTCCTCTTTTATGGGGATGGGAGCTAGGCCCCACACTAACAGAAAAGCCAGGCCTCTGTCTGGAGACCCAGCCCCAGGCCCAGCCTCTGTCCCCAGGAGCCCAGCTCACCTCCCGCAGCACCTCACCTCTTCCTCTCACTTCCTCCTCCTCACACAGCTTTGGCAACCGCTGGGGCCCCTCCCAAGTGTGGGGAGGTGTCACCCCTTCCTCTCTGTGACTCTTCCTGCCTGCCCCAGTGCCCCTGAGTTGTGGACTCCTCCCACCCTCCCCACGCTACAGGCTTGAGTTCCGGTGCTGGGTGTGTAGAACCCAGGCCTGCTAGACAAGGAGGCCACGCCACCTCCAGTTCTTTTGTTTGTTTGTTTGTTACGAGACAAAGTCTTGCTGTCACCCAGGCTGGAGTGCAATGGCACTACCTTGGCTCACTGCAACCTCTGCCTCCCAGGTTCAAGTGATTCTCCTGCCTCAGCCTTCCAAGTAGCTGGGATTACAGGCATGCACCACCATGCCTGGCTAATTTTTGTATTTTTAGTAGAGATGGGGTTTTGCCATGTTGGCCAGGCCAGTCTCAAAATCCTGACCTCAAGGAATCTGTCTGCTTCAGCCTCCCAAAGTGCTGGGATTACAGGCATGAGCCACCACGCCTGGCCTTTATGTTTCTTTTTTTGAGAGAGGGTCTCACTTCTCACTGTTACCCCAGCTGGAGTGTAATGGCATGATCTGGGCTCACTGCAGCCTCCACCTCCTGGTCTCAAGAGATCCTCCTGCCTCAGCCTCCCTGGTAGCTGGGACTGCAGGCGTGTGCCACCATGCCCAGCTAATTTTTTTTTTTTTTGGATACGTTGTCTCTCTCTGTGACCCAGGCTGGAGTGCAGTGGCGCCATCTCAGCTCACTGCAACCTCTGCCTCCGGGTTCAAGTGATTCTCCTGCCTCAGCCTCCTGGAGTAGCTGGAACCACAGGCACGTACCACCACGCCCAGCTAATTTTTTGTATTTTTAGTAGACGGGGTTTCACTGTGTTAGCTAGGATGGTCTCGATCTCCTGACCTCATGATCTGCCTGCCTTAACCTCCCAAAGTGCTGGGATTACAGGTGTGAGCCACCGTGCCCGGCCACGTTTTGTGTTTTTTGTTGAGATGAGGTTTTGCCATGTTGCCCAGGCTGGGCGCAAGAGATCATCATGCCTCAGCCTCCCAAAGTGCTGGAATTACAGGCCTGAGCCACCATGGCCAGCCCACCTCCAGTTTTGAGGTTACTGGTGTGTAAAGCACCCAACTTAGGGTTCCAACAATAATTATGGTTCATTTGATGTCTACTCTTTATAAAGTAATTCTTTTTACGTGCACACCCTGCAATATTACTGTGCTACTCGAAGCTAATTATGGGGCTGGGTGTGGTGGCTCACGCCTGTAATCCCAGCCTGGCTAACGTGGAAACCCTCCCTCTAATGAAAATACAAAAATTAGCGGGCGCAGTGACCTCCGCCTGTAGTCTCTGTTACTCTGGAGGCTGAGGCATGACAATCGCTTGAACCCAGGAGGGGAAGATTGCAGTGAGCCAAGGTCGCGCCACTGCCTTCCAGCCTGTGGGACAGAGCAAAACTGCCTCAAAAAAAAAAAGCTAATTATGGGACTTGTAAGAAAAAATTTAGCATGCCCCAAGGACCAAAGTGCGCTGGGAATTCTAGCTGTCTTTGAGTGCGGTCAGCCGCCTGGGGGCCGCAGAGACCCACTAGGCAGGGGGTCCTCGGTGAAAGCGAGGTCCAGGTCTTGAACCAGCCTGTTGCTATCTCTTGAGCCTCAGTTTCCCTTTCTGCATTTGGAGAAGTTAACCCTCAGTGCGGGGCAGCCAGTTATTAAGGTGTTCACAACACCCTCCACTCTGGGCAGGGGTGGGAAGGGCTGTTCAGCTTTTGAAAGAGAAAAACAGCTTCCACACTCCTTCCGGCCCCACATCCTCGGAACGGAGCTGGGCACCTCCTCTCGGGCGTAACCAGCCTCGGCCCCGCCCCCGACAGACCCCGCCCCGGTCAGACCCCGCCCCCAGCCCGCCGCCGAGGCCCCGCCCCCCGGGCCGCCGCGCCTCACTTCCAGCGGGGGCGCTAGAGCGCGGGGGGCCGGGTGGGGCGGGCCCGGGAGGCCCGGAGGCGGAGCGGTGGGCTGGGGGCGGACTGGGGCGGGCGGAAGGAGAGCCAGGCCGGAAGGAGGCTGCCGGAGGGCGGGAGGCAGGAGCGGGCCCGGAGCTGCTGGGCTAGAGCGGCGGCGCCGCCATGTCCGACAGCGAGAAGCTCAACCTGGACTCGATCATCGGGCGCCTGCTGGAAGGTTGGCCGGGGCGGGGGAGGTCCGCGTCCGCCGCGCCCTGGCCCCCTGCCCGGCCCGGAAGTGGCGCGCGGGCGGGCCCCCGGGGCCAGCTTGGACTGGGCGGGGACGCGCCGCGAGGTTCCGTGGCCGCAGCCGCCCCCCCGCGGACGCGCCTGAGAGGTCCGGGGCCAGCTCCGAGGCGCTGAGCAGCCCTCTCTCTCCGGCCGGGGGCTCACGGGTTGCCTGGGCTCTTGGGGCGAGGGAGAAACCCGGGAAGCCTGGTCCAGGAAGGGGTCCTGCGGTGTGAGGTTTTGGGCGGTAGCCCCGTGCGCACGACAGTCGCCTCCCGAGGCTCTGAGGATAGCTGGGGGGGCTTCCCTTGGGAGGCTTGAGGCCGACGTCCCGGGAGGCTCAGCAGCAACAGCTGCCTTCGGGCAAGGAGGGGCCGAGGAGGCCCGGGCGCCCCCGGAGGTATCCATGGGGCCACCGTGTCGCCCACCCTCCTCCTCTCTGCGGGGCCAGGGTCCTGACTCCGCATTGCGCCCCCAGTGCAGGGCTCGCGGCCTGGCAAGAATGTACAGCTGACAGAGAACGAGATCCGCGGTCTGTGCCTGAAATCCCGGGAGATTTTCCTGAGCCAGCCCATTCTTCTGGAGCTGGAGGCACCCCTCAAGATCTGCGGTGAGCACCCCCTCTCCCCGCCCAGGCCCTTTTGGCTCCCTAAAAGTGGCACTGGCCCCCACAAAGTTCCTGGAGCCCTCCTCCGTTGAGCCTAGTCCTGGCCCTGGGTTCAAGTCTAGACCCAGCATCTAGCTTACTCGGTTCCCTGG
>PVKP010033275.1:0-25194 GCA_004027715.1 Plecturocebus donacophilus | reverse complement strand
GGGAGCAGCTGGGCGGGTCCCTACCCCATGACTGGAGAGAGAGGAAGCTGAAAGGGGGAGACTGCTGGGTGCAGCTGGGCGGGTCCCTACCGTCCCCCACAAATCCCAGAGGGCTGAAGCTCTGACTCTAGTGGGTTGCACAGCCAGTGCCACAGTCTGAGATGAACCCTGAATGATCCAGCCCAGTGGAGGAAGGACACAACCTACCACTAGAGGGGTAGGACTGGGCTACATGTTTTAACAAAAAACACAGGAAGCCTAGGTAGCAAAGGGACACCGTTCTTGACAACCCAGCAGCACCTACAGGTCAGTGGAAGAGGCGGGCCTAATCTCCCAGCATAAACAAAAAAGAGTCAGGAAGCTACTCTAGAAACCTGAAGGAGTCCCTAGAAACCCAGTAGCGCCCCCACAGGCAGACAAGTGACCTCATCAAGCAGTTCTCAGGCACCACAGCCAGGTAAATCCACAAAGATGGGAAAAAACCAGTGCAAAGAAAAGAGGAAACCATCAAAGACCAGAACACCTCTTCTCCTTCAAGGGATCACAACTCCTCAACAACACAGGATCACAACTTGACTGAGAAGGAGTGCGAAGAATTGGCAGAAACAGGATTCAGAAGGTAGATAATAACAAACTTTTCAGAGCTAAAGGAACACGTTCTAACTCCATGCAAAGAAACCAAAAACCTTGAAAAAAGGTTAGACGAAATGCTAACTAGAATAACCAGCTTTGATGAGAACATAAAGGACTTGATGGAGTTGAAAAACACAGCACGAGAACTACGTGAAGCAAACAAAAGTTTTAATAGCTGAATTGATCAAGCAGAAGAAAGGATATCCGAGAATGAAGATAAACTCAATGAAATAAAAAGAGAAGGCAATACAAGATAAAAAAGAGTGAAAAGAAATGAACAAAGCTTCCAAGAAATATGGGATTACGTGAACAAACCTAATCTACACTTGATCGGTGTACCTGAATATGACCAGAAGAATGAATCCAAGCTGGAAAACATGCTCCAGGATATTATCCAGGAGAACTTCCCAAGTCTAGCAAGGCAGTCCAAATTTCAAATTCAAGAAATACAGAGAACTCCACAAAGATATTCCTCAAGAAGAGCAGCCCCAAGGCACATAATCTTCAGCTTCACCAGGTTCGAAATTAAGGAAAAAATGCTAAAGGCAGCCAGAGAGAAAGGTCAGGTCTCCCACAGAGGAAAGCCAATCAGACTCACAGCAGATCTCTCGGCAGAAACCCTACAAGCCAGAAGAGAGTGGGGGCCAATATTCAACATCCTTAAAGAAAAGAACTTTCAACACAGAATCTCATATCCAGCCAAACTAAGCTTCATAAGTGAAGGAGAAATAAAATCCTTTATGGACAAGCAATTATTGAGAGATTTTGTCACCACCAGACCTGCTCTAGAAGAGCTCCTGAAAGAAACACCAAGCACAGAAAGGAACAAGTACCAGTCACTGCAAAAGCAAACCAGTTGGCAAAGACCAAAAATGCAATGAAGAAAATGAGTCAGCTAATGAGAAAGAAAACCAGCCAGTAACAAAATGGCAGTATCAAATTCACACATAACAATATTAACATTAAATGTAAATGGCCTAAATGCCCCAATCAAAAGACACAGACTGGCAAGCTGGATAAAAAGTCAGAACTCATCGGTATGCTGTATTCAAGAAACACATCTCACATACAAAGACACACATAGATTCAAAATCAAGGGATGGAAGAATATTTACCAAGCAAATGGAGAACAAAAAAAAAGAGGGGTTGCAATCCTAGTCTCTGATAAAATGGACTTCAAACCAACAAAGATCAAAAGAGACAAAGAAGGACATTATACAATGGTAAAAGGATCAATGCAACAAGAAGAGCTAACTATCCTAAATGTCTATGCACCCAGTACAGGAACACCCAGATACATAAAGCAAGTTGTTAATGACCTAAAATGAGATTTAGACTCCCACACAATAATAGTGGGAGACTTCAATACTCCACTGTCAATATTAGACAGATCAACAAGACAGAAAATTAACAAGGATATCCAGGACTTGAATGCAGAGCTGGACCAAGCAGACCTAATAGACATATACAGAATGCTCCACCCCAAATCTACAGAATATACATTTTTCTCATCACATTTCACTTACTCTAAAATTGATCACATCATTGGAAGCAAATCACTCCTCAGCAAATGCAAAAGAACAGAAATCATGACAAACAGTCTAACAGACCACAGCACAATCAGACTAGAACTCAGGATGAAGAAACACACTCAAACCCACACAACCACTTGGAAACTGAACAACTTGTTTCCGAGTGTTGACTGGATAAACAATGAAATGAAGGCAGAAATAAAGATGTTCTTCGAAACCAAGCAGACTGAAGACATAACTTACCAGAATCTCTGGGACACCTTTAAAGCAGTGTTGAGAGGGATATTTATAGCAATAAATGCCCAACAGAGAAGAGAAGAAAGATCTAAAATTGACACCCTATCATCAAAATTGAAAGAACTAGAGGAGCAAGATCAAAAAAACTCAAAAGCTAGCAGAAGACAAGAAAGAACTAAGATCAGAGCAGAACTGAAGGAGATAGGAACACAAAAAATCCTTCAAAAAATAAAAAAATCCAGGAGCTGGTTTTTTGAAAAGATCAACTAGACAGACTGCTAGCCAGATTAATAAAAAAGAAAAGGGAGAAGAATCAAATAGATGCAATGAAAAACGATAAAGGGGACATCACCACTGATCCCACAGAAATACAAACTACCATCAGAGATTACTACAAACAGCTCTACTCACATAAACCAGTAAACCAGGAAGAAATGGATAAATTCCTAGACACTTGTACTCTACCAAAACTAAACCAGGAGGAAGCTGAAACCCTGAATAGACCAATAACAAGGGCTAAAGTAGAGGGAGCAATCAATAGCCTACCAACCAAAAAAAGTCCAGGTCCAGGGTTCACAGCCAAATTCTACCAGACATACAGTTTCAGAAGGAATGGAACCAGCTCCTCCTTGTATCAAACAAAAGGAGGGAATCCTCCTTAACTTATTTTATGAGATCAACATCATCCTGATACCAAAACCAGTCAGAGACTCAACTAAAAAAGAAAACTTCAGGCCAATATCCATAATGAATATCAACACAAAAATCTTCAATAAAATACTGGCAAACAGATTGCAACAGGACATCAAGAAGCTTATCCATCACAACCAAGTGGGCTTCATCCCTGGGATGCAAGGCTGGTTCAACGTATGCAAATCCATAAATGTAATCCATCACATAAACGGAGCCAAAGACAAAAACCACATGATTATCTCAATAGATGCAGAGAAGGCCTTTGATAAAATTCAACAGCCCTTCATGCTAAAAACTCTCAATAAGCTAGGTATTGATGGAATGTATCATAAAATGATAAACACTATATATGACAAACCTACAGCCAATATCATACTAAACGGGCAAAAGCTGGAAGAATTCCCTTTGAAATCAGGCACTAGACAAGGATGCCCTCTCTCACCACTCCTATTCAACATAGTATTGGAAGTTCTAGCCAGAGCAATCAGGCAATAAAAAGAAATAAAGGGTACTCAATTGGGAAAGAAGGAAGTCAAACTGTCTCTATTTGCAGGTGACATAATTGTATATCTACAAGACCTCATCGTTTCAGCCCAAAATCTTCTCAAACTGATAAGCAACTTCAGCAAAGTCTCAGGATACAAAATCAATGTGCAAAAGTCACAAGCATTCCTATATACCAATAACAGACAAACAGAGAGCCAAATCAAGAGCAAACTCCGATTCACAATTGCTACAAAGAGAATAAAATACCTAGGAATACAACTAACAAAGGATGTAAAGAACCTCTTCAAGGAGAACTACAAACCACTGCTCAAGGAAATAAGAGAGGACACAAACAGATGGGGAAACATTCCATGCTCATGGTTAGGAAGAATCAATATTGTGAAAATGGCCATACTGTCCAAAGTTATTATAGATTCAATGCTATCCCCATCAAGCTTCCAATGACCTTCTTCACAGAACTGGAAAAAAACACTTTAAACTTTATATGGAATCGCAAAAGACCCCACATAGCTAAGACAACCCTAAGCAAAAAGAACGAAGCTGGAGGCGTCACACTGCCAGACTTCAAACTAAACTACAAGGCTACAGTAATCAAAACAGCATGGTACTGGTACCAAAATAGAGATATAGACCAATGGAACAGAACAGAGACCCCAGAAGAAACACCACACATCTACAACCATCTGATCTTTGACAAACCTGGCAAAAACAAGCAATGGGGAAAGGACTCCATGTTTAATAAATGGTGTTGGGAAAACTGGCTAGCAATGTGCAGAAAGCAGAAACTGGACCCCTACCTGTCACCTTACACTAAAATTAACTCCAGATGGATCAAGGACTTAAACATAAAACCTAACACTACAAAAACACTAGAAGAAACCATAGGCAAAACCATCCAGGACATAGGCATAGGCAAGGACTTCATTACTAAAACACCAAAATCAATGGCAATAAAAGCCAGGATAGATAAATGGGATCTAATTAAACTCCAGAGCTTCTGTACAGCAAAAGAAACCATCATTAGAGTGAATCGGCAACCAATAGAATGGGAAAAAATTTTTGCGATCTACCCATCTGACAAAGGGCTAATATCTAGGATCTACAAAGAACTAAAACAGATATACAAGAAAAAAAATAAACAACCCCATTCAAAAGTGGGTGAAGAATATGAACAGACACTTTTCAAAAGAGGACATATATGAGGCCAACAAACATATGAAAAAATGCTCATCATCACTGGTCATTAGAGAAATGCAAATCAAAACCACAGTGAGAGAGATTTCATCTCACACCAGTTAGAATGGTGATCATTAAAAAATCTGGAGGCAACAGATGCTGGAGAGGATGTGGAGAAATAGGAACACTTTTACACTGTTGGTGGGAGTGTAAATTAGTTCAACCATTGTGGAAGACAGCATGGCAATTTCTCAAGGATCTAGAAATAGAAATTTCATTTGACCCAGCAATCCCACTATTGGGTATATATCCAAAGAACTATAAATCCTTCTACTATAAAGACACATGCACACGTATGTTCATTGCAGCCCTGTGTACAATAGCAAAGACCTGGAACCAACCCAAATGTCCATCAATGATAGACTGGACAAAGAAAATGTGGTACATATACACCATGGAATACTACGCAGCCATAAAAAACGATGAGTTTGTGTCCTTTGTAGGGACTTAGATGAATCTGGAAACCATCATTCTCAGCAATCTGACACAAGAACAGAAAGCCAAGCACCATATGTTCTCACTCATAGGTGGGTGTTGAACAACAAGAACACGTGGACTCAGGGAGAGGAGCATCACACACTGAGGATACTTGGGGGTGGGTAGAGGAGAGACAGTGGGGGGTGGGGAGGGAGAACATGGAGAGAAATGCCAGATATAGTATGCACCTAAAGTAAATAAATTGAAAAATAAATAAATAATTTAAAAAATTAACGAGAAAAGGAAAAAAAAAGAAAACAGTTCATAGCTTACAAGCCATTCAAAAACGTGGGGCAGGCCACTGTTGGCTTGTGGTTCTCAGTTTGCCAGCCCTTGACCTAGATAAACCTCAATATATTAGGAGTCTAGGGGTGCGAGGATTCTGCCTTTGCTTGGTATCCTCTGAGAAGTGGCTTCCTCCAGCTAAGAAAGAATGACTCACCTTCTTCAGGTAAATCCTGCTGAAATGTATTTCAGAGAGAGATGGATGTTTCATTGAATCTTCCCAGGCTAGAAGATCCAATGGTGTTAGCTGCTTGCTGTGGGAACTAGGATCTGGGCTGCCCGAGGTTTGTCTTTCTCAGACTCCAAGCAATAGATTCAGCCCAGGTTCCATCTCCTCTGCCCCAGAGGGTTTTCCGTCTTTTATCTGGCTTCCTCTGTGGAGCAAGCTGATGTGCCAGTAAACAACACCCCTTCAGAATAATCCCTGGCTTTGTTAAGACTTTCTGAGGTTGAACTTTGTAGTGATTTCAATTATTGGGACTGGCTGTTAATGCTTTCCATGGTTTTTGGAGGAGCATCTTAAAGCAACAACCCTGCTCTTTTTGCTGCAGACAACGATATGCGCCCCTATCTGATAATATTAGGGGTTACTGCAGACATAAACATTCCCTGAGTGGATGATTAAAGTGAATCTGTTCCCGTTGAGTGCTGTCTTTTGTCTTAACTTGACACTGCCTTTATCTCATCAGTGAAGTTTCTTAGATCAAACCAAGGGGGCAGAAAATGGTTTGATCTCTGTTTACAGAAGAAGAAATGAAAAAAAGCAAGGGGTTGAGAAATTTGTGTAAGCTCACTGAGCAAGTCCCTGACTGAGCCAGAATGAACATGCACAAGCATAAAATTCTCAAGCTCAATCAGTCCTGCTGCTATATATATAATCTCTATTCTCTTCAGAAATATATTTCCATGTCTTAGAATTAAATGGCTGCATATTCAGGTAGAGAACTTGTGTTTCATGAACAAGATAGGCTGGGGATTATAAAATACTAACCAGGAAAAAAAATGGCTGGCTTCACAGAGAATTGATAATCAGTTGGTAGCAAATAATGTGCTAATGTAGGTGAATAATGCATCAAGAATAGTACTAATAGAAAAAGACCAAATTTATGTATACTATGCAGGAAAGACAGTATTTGGAATTTAAAAGGGCTTCAGTTCAATTTAATTCAACTAATTGAGCTTCTCAAGAATTGAAGCAGACATAGCATGTACTGGATTATAGTACCCATTAAAGGCTAAGAGCCAATCTTTATAAGAAAGTTAAAATATCTACTTGCTCAATTAATTCTAACAAAATCAAGAAAAGGAATTACAAAATGAAATATTAATATAATTAATACATAATATTACATGAAATACATTTTTGAAAATGCTTAAATACTTAACATTATGAACTAAATGTTTGTGTCCCCCCAAAATTCATATGATGAGGTCTTAGTTCTCAATAAAATAGTATTAGGAGGTGGGGACTCTGGATGATAATTAGGTCATGAAAGTGAACCTTTCAGGAATGGGATTGGTGCCCTTATCAGAAGCCAGAGAGCTAGCTAGCTGTCTTACCTCCATGTGAGGATTCAACAAGAAGTTGTCAGTGTGCAGTCCAGAAGGCATTCACCAGATCTCAGACGCAAGCCTCCAGAACTATGAGAAATAAATTCAAATAAAACTCAATTTCTTTTGTTTATACTGGTTGATGACATTTTATTATAGCAGCCTGAATAGACCAACTTATAAGTAACAGAAAAAAGCCCATGAAATACAATTTATAGGAAAAACACAATGGTCAAAAAAAGTTGAGCTTAAAAAAGATCTCCCAACTAAAATGAAAAATCACTTTATGGGATTAAATTAGCAATGATTTAAAAAAAAACACGATTCATTAAAACCACAATAAGATAGCAGTATATACACCTATCAAAATAGCTACAATAAAAAAATAGGGACAGCATCAAATGCTAACTAGCAAGGATGAGGAGAAACTAGATTTCTCAAATTGTTATGAGAATGTGAAATGGTACAGCCACTCTGGAAAACAGTTTGGCAGTTTCTTATAAAAATAAATCTGTAACTGCCATGTGACCCAGAAATTGCACTCTTGGACATTTAATCCAGAGAAATGAAAATGATGTTGACACAAAAACAGGAATACAAATGTTCATGGTAGTTCCATTTATTACAGCCCCAAACTACAAACAACTCTGATGTGTTGCAGGAAGGGAATGGTTGAATAAACTGTGGTACATTATTACCATGCATTATTACTCAGCAATACAAAACAACAGCCATACTGATGTGCCACAGACTGGATAAATCTCCAAAGAATTATGCTCCGTGAAGGAAGGAGGCACTCAAACTTGCATACTGTATGATTCCATTTATATCACATTTTTAAGATGACAAAATTATAGAAATAAATAGATTAGTGGTTGGCTGAAATTAAGGATGAGCTGGGGACAGGAGGAAAGTGGGTGTAGCTATAGGAAGGCAACATAAGGAATCTTTGTGGTGATGGTAATATTCTGTATCTCCATTGTATTAGGGTCAATATCATGGTTTCAATATTATACCCAAATTTTTCAAGATGTTACCAGTGCAATACATAGGGTAAAATGTACATGGAACTTATCTGCATTAATTCTAAGAACTATGTGAATCTACAATAATCTCAAAATGATAAGTTTAATTTAAAAAAATTATGATTCTTAGAGTTAGAAAAGATATAATGAAGTCTGCTTCTTGCTTACATATTGGGTGTCCCATTTTCAAATATGGGAAATGTTTTAAAAATATTTTGAGAATATAATGGCCTGAAATATTTCCTATATCTGCCTTATAAGAGCTGATTTTAAGGAGTTAATTGAACAGGTTTGTAAAGATTTATGTGCAAATATGTTCAATGTTACATTATTTACAATAGCAAACATTTTCAAACATAATATTGAACAGTTAAGAAATATTTAGAGGCTTGATAGTACATACATGTCATAAACTCTAATGAAGAAATGAAACATGTTTTTGTAAGAGAGATAGTAGGCAAGATAGCAGATAAGATTCAAGGTAAGGTAGGAAAGCAGGTAAGAGAGGCAGTAGTGCCCTACAGAGGGGTTGAACATATGGGCACTGGCTCTTCAATTCACGGGGTTAAGACCTGATGGCCCTGACTATGTGCTGACCTTGGGCTGGTTATTTAACATCTCTGTGCACAATTTTGCTCTTTGTAAAATAAAGATAATGAGGTTGTTACAAGGATCACCTGGTGCTAACGATGGAAGGCACTTCCACTGGCCCTCCATAGCAACTGTTATTTTTTGTATTTTGGGTCATTTAAAAAAAATTCCCTACCTTTAGTATATATTATTAGTTTTATAATTTAAAAATATGAGAAGGAAACAGAATCATCGTGGAAGAAAAACAGGCAATAAAATGTTAATTCTAGTTCATGATGATGATGACAAACTGGGCAGGACCTTATTTTCACTGCAGTGTTTCCCAAATGGTTTGTGATATGGGTTGAGTGCACTTAGGAATTAATCCTTTATTCATCAGGGAATCTATGGTTTTCTGTACATCACATCTAGGTATCTTTCAGATTTCCCTGTGCTGCATAATTGCAGTCTGCTTTCTCTCCCACGCTGTAACCATCTTTACATTCACACTGGTCCCTGTTGACCTTAGCTGCCTTCATTCTCTCAACTACACTGTCCCTCACTTCCCATACTATTCCTGTTTGTCCAAGGGTACTATTCCTGTTATTCCAAGGGTAACTTGATGCTGCTGTCTAACTTTTAAACCTCATTTTTTTCATGAAACTTTCCTGCCAGTAATTTCACCATGCCTTCGCTGGTGTCTCGTTTCAAAATTCCTTCTGCATTCGGTATCATCCCAGATGATTTAGCACTTTATGGTTACCACGTAGAATGCTATTTTATGATGTTGTTTTTCTGCACAATGCTACAATCTTAGAGCCTTAACTAAAATTTAAGCCTTTGTGGTCAAGGCTGTTTTTATACTTCTTTTGTGCTACACAGAAAAGGTCACTACTGAATGAAAGACGAGCCAAGACTAGGCTGCCTGTGCTGGCGTAGCCCGCAAGACTGAAGAGATGAGCTTCATCATGAGCTTGGTTATTTGGGGGAAGAGCTTACAAATGACAGGAAGTGGCTGTTCTCTTTTCAGAAGTATCATGTGGCAGAAAGTAACATTAGGCAAGACATCCTAAGACCTGAATTGTGAGACTTTAAACATTCTTACAAAGAGCAGCTGGGAAAACCAGGTCTCTGGAGATACTGAATAACATAGTATCTGTATCTGAGGAGTTAGAAAGCAGCCCTGTCCGGAAGATGGGAATGAAATAAAATATTCTACAAAACAAAGCATTCATAAAGCACACGAGATGCCTTGTTTATATGTGATCTCATACACACCTAATACATAAACAACAAAAGGAATATTTTGTCCAATTAAATACATTTTCTTAACTCTAAAAATACCATCAATGATATCAATGGGACTATTCTGATAAAAATCAAAGAGCTAAAGTTGAGATTATAGATGCCTGTTACATCCCAATATCTCGCTTTCTGATTTATTTCTGTGTGTTGTTTTGAGCTGCTAAATCATGAAAAGTTTGATGCAATACATGTCATAAGTCCTAATTATCACAAAATCATGGGCACTGTTGCTTTGTTTTTAAGAACTTGTCTTGCAATCTGAAGATAGTTTTTAAATTTGAAAACTTGAGAAAGAACTAAGATATTTTGGTTTCCTCATCAAACCCCTACACTCTTCAGGAACCACTTACATCAATTTCTCTGTAGCTCTTTTTTTTTTTTTTTTTTAATGAAAAGGTTTAAAACGATTCAGAGATGCTTTAACAAAAACCACATACTCATCACTAAAAATCCAGAAATAGCGATATTTTGGCCTTCTTGTTTCAGATTTATTTATAGACATGGCATTGCAGATATTTAAAGCCCTTTGTTCAGCTCCAACTCCAAAAGAAACCATTGTTAGGAAATTTCTTTTTATTCTCCAAGCTATCAATATTATATTCTAAGAAAATGTATGTCTATGTAGCATATAGAACTATATTAGACAGTTCTTAAGCTTTAGTAAGGATTAGAATTTACTGCAAGTCTTGTTAAATCAGATCTCTGGGCCCTACTTCAAGAGATTCCGATTCAGTGGGTCTGAGCCTGGACCCTAAATTTACATTTCAAACAAGTTTCCAGGAAATGCTGATGTCATCGGTCCAGGCACCAGATTTAGAGTACCACTTATATATATGTTATTTCTTACTTTTAAAAATACTGTATGTATAATGTGTCATTTTAAGAAAAGAACCCTATGCATAATTTATCACTTATTTTAAGTTCAAAATTACGTTCTCATGGTCTATCGATATGAAAAAAATCTATATATAGCTCATTTACATTAATTACTATAGAACAATTATACATCCATTTCTTTATTGTTGGTTACTCATGTTATCCAAATTGTTGCTACTATAAACAAGGCTGCAATGAACACTTGTACATGTCTCCTAGGGTATATATACCATGAAGCAAAGTTGTTAAATATTAGTGATAAGCACTTTCACATTTTTTTAGATATTGTCACATGAATCTTTTGGCAACAGTTCCCATTTGCACGTCCACTTATGGTTTATAAAGATTCTCAGTTTCCTTCTTACTAGCCTTCAGTTATGTTATGCTTTTCTTTTTGCATAATTTCTGGAAGTTATTGACTGTCCATTAATGTCTTAACTTGCATTTCCTAAATTTTTTGGACATTTAAAAATGTTCATTAATTATGTACTTTTTAAACTATGTAAATTACATGTTCAAATATTTCGTAATCTTTTTATAATGGATTTTAAATGAATTATTTCTGTATCTTCTTTGCCAATACTTAAGAGACATAAGTACTATGAATATCTTGCCATTCTGAAAGGCCAATAAAAAAATCTCACTAATTTTTAAAAAGATAAAAAACATAAATATGTATGTCACAAAATAACATATATGAATAGCTAATAAGAGCATGAAAAGGTGTTCGTTATTATTATTCATCAGGGAAATTCTAGTTAAAACCACATTGAAATATCACTATCTGAAAATAATTTAAAAGACCTAAAATTAAATAAAAATTAATATCAAGTTTGGGAATGAATTGAGTCATGGAAACTCTCATATACTCTTAATCAGATTGCAAATTGGTAAAACTACTTTGGAAAATTATTTGATAGTTTTTAATAAAGTTAAACATGCACCTACTCTATGACCCAGCAATTCTACTCGTAAGTATGCCCAAGAAAAAAATGTCTACCTAGGCCACATACACAAATATTACTAACAGTGTGATTCATAATAGCTCCAAACTAGAAACAACCCAAATATGCATCAGTGGGGGATGAATAAATACACTGTTATTCATATAATGAAATACAGTCAATAACAGAATAGGGCCCTACTGACAAGTATTTACATAAACTCAAAAACATTATGATGCATAAAAGAAGCCAGCTACAAAACAACATATACTACATGATTCCTTTTACAAATAGTTTAAGCATAGCCAGAGTAGTGGCTATACTAGGGTCTAGAGGCTTGTGACTGAGGAGGGGCCTGAGGGAACCTTCAGGGAAGCTGAAAATAATTCTGTATCTCAACCTGGGTGGTGTTAGCAGGTTGCATACATAGGTAAAAGTCTTGTAACTGTACACTTAAGATTTGTGCATTTTACTAAATGTAAATTATTTCTCAATAAAATAAAATTTTAAAAGTAAGTTAGAATATCCAAAGCTCTCATTTTATTAAAATGTGAATTGTGGGGGAAGGGAATTTATTTTATTTATAAGGGAAAATAAGTGCTAACTTACTTTCATGTAATACAGAAATGTGTGCTTGATAATGACCGCTGGCATTTTGAAGATAATAGCTATAGGAATTAGAAAGCATACTTTAATGTCAAAAGGAAACAAGAAGTAAAAGTTCAAAAAGCAAAGTAAAATAAATGGAAAACATAATGAAAGGTGAATGGAATAAAATCAGTACTTCAGTTGTTATCTTGGGTGAGAAGAGGCTGACTACTACGAAAAGCAGAAATGAGTAAATTTGTTGACAAAATACAGCCTTACAGTAGTCACAAGATATAAAAAAATGGGAACAGAATATTGCAAGTAAATATAAACAAATAAAAGGTGAAAGACAGTATGTAATGTTCAAAAGACACAATGTATGCAGAAAACACTGACCCCACACTTACATTTACTAAACAACAAAGCAAATTACATATATATGCATACGTGTTTATATGTGTACGGATATATATGTGTTAATATATGTTTATATGTTTTATGTAATCTGCCTTTCAATTTGCATATATTTTCATGTATGAAAGTATATATGCACACTTTTTAAGTACATGAAAATATATAAAAATTGAAAAGAAGTAACATTAAAGGTATAAGTTTATAACATTGTCTTTTGAATTTTTGACAATATTTAATGTTTTAATTTTACTAAATGAAGCAGAAATGCTTATATTTAGGCTATAACTGTTTTGTTTAAATATTACATTGGTACTTGCTTGATAAGAATAGCTACAGGATTATTTTGCAAAAATGACTACAAGATTATTTTACAAAAATTCTATAACTGAGCTAGGACAACAATTGTACTATTGTCACAAAGTAACCTGCATTTCTCACATATGCATCTGAAAACTGATGAGAGATGGCTGACCTACATCCAGGGGTCACTGTGACCCATCCAGCCCCTTTGTCAGGCACATGCAAACAAGGAGACAGCAAGAAAGACACGAGTTCTGGAAATAGCTTGGAAGATTTTGTGTCTTGCTCTCTGAGTCTCTGTTGCTCCAGGAGAGAATGGACACTTTTTGTTTTTGCAAGCTGTGGCGCTTGTGGATTCTAAAGCTAGATTGTTTTAGAGGATGAGAGACTCCAGTGCTAAGGAAGTGGGAGGGCTGGGGCTGGCATAATGGTGGAAATTTGTGTCTCATTCCCACATAGTACTCTATGAGGTAGCAAGATTTCTGGGACTGGCAAGAACATGCCTGGGACACTATCATGAAGTTTCAAGTTCTATGAAGCAGAATCTAGTGGCCCTTGTGGGCAAGGCTATTTGCAGATGAAACTGGACATAGTATCATCCTCTTCTTCAGCAACACTGCCCAGACCATGATGGAGATTTCACTTAGGGCAACAGAATGTAGTCAAAAGAGTGAAAGGAAATAGGAAAACATCACCAATTGTAGCTTGGAGTCAAATACATAAAATTTGAAAAAAGGAAAGATGGTTCTTAATTCCTGCCATGTGTAGGAGTGAATTCATACTTGCTACATTATGGTTTTAGTTATTTTTTATTTACAACTGATTATGTGACCATTATTTTTGCACGTGTTTTTATATACTATTTTCAGTATGCTTATATAACATGATTTGCAGTTTCAACTTGATCATTTTTGAGCTTGCATCATCAAATTTTTCACTCACATTATCAAATATTAATTTCAAATATTCTGTTTTAAATTAATAATCAATTTCTGGCTTAAATAATTGTTTCACCCTAAGAGTGAAAATATTTATTAAAATATAGAAAAAACACATTAAATATATAATAAATATAAAATTGTACATAAAGTATTTCTACTCTGATAAAGCATTTTATTTTCTCTTATTATTGCACAGTCAATTGGGATTTCACAATGGGAAGCTATGCTAAGCCAGTATGTCTGTGTTTTACTTGTATTTAACAGAGCATGTTGTACTTGTTCTGCAGATTGAACTTACTTACACAACTTTAAGTAAATGGACATTCGCAAGCCAGTAGTCACAAAAGATCAGTGAAGACAGCAACCTTTCATATCCACAGAACATTTACACAAAATCCAGATATATGGAGAATCTCTGCAGACTCATGATACACTTTAATTAACCAGAGACAGCAGGAAGGCTATTATTTAGAAGTTGCACAAAAGTAAGCTACCCACAAAGCATAAATTAGAACATTGGTAATCCTCAGTGTATTCGGCGTGTTAGTTTATATGGTTTTCTTTAACCCTTTTAAAAGGTATTTAAAATACTTAAAAAGAAACATTCGAAGTAGAAAATTGAGAAGCCGGACATACCTCTGTAGAATTCTAAAATGTTTAGAGAAGTTGAAAACCACGAATCTAAGGAATCTTTACAGTTCTCTGACTCCTTGAATGTATGTTTTGACTGAATAGTGGTTATTCATATTATTGTTATTCAGAGCCTCACAAAATAGATCTATGGTTGACCTACTTCCAAACTCAAGCAACACAAAATCTAGCCCATGCTGTAAAGTCAGTCCTCTGTCTCTGCAGTCAGGTACAGGGACAAGAACCTTTTTGGGAAACAGTACACTAGTGATACTAGATGTATCCCCATGGATGTATTAAATAAAGGCTTCTTAAGAGCGGACACAATGAGAGGGTACAACTTTATTTAGTATCCTCAAGTGGCTAGTTCCTCATAGAAAATTACTCGTGGTGCTTAAAAAATAATGAATTAAAAATAATGAATATGTTGGTCAATATTTTACAATTCACAGCATAATCTTTCTTCTTTTACAAATACTATTTGGCAGTGCAGTTTGAAGGCAAAATCCCCAAAGAGAAAGTGGAAAATATATTAGAAGAGCACCACTTTCTATTTTAAACAGCTTTATTGAGGTATAATTGACATACAGTGAACTGAACGTATTAAAACTCGATAAATTTTGACATATGCATAAATCCATGAAATCATCACCACCAAGGTAATGAGCACATCTGCCTCTCCCAAAAGTTTTGACATGTCTCTTGGTAATTCCTCCTTTTCACCGTTCCTTTTTGGATATTAATTTTGTATCCTGAAATCTTGATAAACTCACTTATATTTCTAGTAACTTTTAAAAAGGTTTGATAAGATTTTTTTAAATGCAATGTTGAATAGAAATTATGAGAGTAATATCCTTGTCTTTTTTCTGATCTAAAGAGAAAACGCTTTAGTCTTTATTAAAGTGTGATGTGAGTTGGAGCTTTTTGGTAGATGCACTTAACCTAACCCTTAACCCATCATTAGGTTAAGGATGTTCCCTTCTATCTCAACTTCATTGATAGTTTTTATCATGATTGGGTATAGGATTTTGTTAAATGTTTTCTTCTGCATCTATTAAGATTGTCATATGATTTTTATTACTTAGTTTTCTAATATGGTAACGTATATTGATTTTCCAGTGTTAAGCCAACCCTGTATTCTTAAGATAAACCTTACTTAGTAAGGACATGTCATTGTTTTATACATTGATGGTCATCCTTACCTTTCTTCTTCTATACGTCATATATCTTTTTCTTCTGACTCTTTTAACATTTTCTTTTTCTCACCAATTTCGAGTGATTTGATTATAATATATTTTGATGTTTACTTCTTGGGTTGTTTGGGCTATTCAAATCTACAGATTTTCATCAAATTTGGAAAATTTTCAGTCATATGGCTTAAATAATTCTCTTTCTGGCTCTCCCTTTCTCACCTCTTTGGCCACGTCCCTCTCATACACACACAGATATAATGCTCCACAGCTTACTGATGCTGTTTCTGTTGCTGTTACTCTCTTTTTCCCTCTGTTTCATTTTGCATCATTTCCATTGCTGTGTATTCAAGTTTGCTAATTTTTCCTTCTGTGTGTCTAATCTCCTGTTGATTGTAACCATTGTAATGTTATTTTCAGACATTATAATTTTCATCTTTAGTTGTTTCTTCACACACATACGCTTGTCAGTATGCAGCCAAACCCAAGTGGAACTGTCTGCTTATTTCTCAAATTCTTTCTGTACTCAGCTTTCTTCTGTCTGGTCCTCTGTCCTATAAACTCTAACTACACTGGTCTCCGAAGACTCTCATCTCTATCTTCTCAACTCAGGAAATCTACTGGTCTCATCCTGTGTTGCCCTTCCCTGTACCGTGGACTGGAAAATCTCCAGACAGCTGGGATAATCATAGGACTAACCTTGGCTGTTTTCTCTCTCTTGGAGCTTACTGTCCTTTATTGCCTAATATTCAGTTTCTTGAATTATGCATTACATATTTTGACTATTTTTTAATTGTCAATAAATCTGGTCCTTATTATTCCATCTTGGCCAGAATTAAAAGTCCAAATCATTTAGTTTTTTTTTCTTTTTGAGATGGGCAAGTTTTGGAAATATGACCACATTATGTGAGATAGAAAAACATCATAGAAAACTTACCACTGGAGTAAATCATTGTATACTACAAATGTATAATGCCACCACTTGTGTTTATGATATAAAATATGTAAATAATATTTATATTGAGTATATAATATATGTAAATAAATATTTAAACACACACACACACACACACACAGAGTGTTTGGGGGAATAGCTGAAATAAATGCCCCAAATTCCTTACCCACCCTATTCCTTTGCAATGTGACTTTGCAGCTTCTTCCATCAGGAGGTAGAGTCTATCTCCTCACCCCTTGGCTAATAAAATATGGCAAAACATGACCATTTCTACACTTAAACCTCAAGAGGACTTATAGGATTCTGCTGTCTTTAGGAACTGTGAACAAGAATTTGATGGGAGATCAGAAAGCATGTGGAGCAGAAAGCAGTAGCCCCAGCTGAGACCTTCTTAGTGCAATGAGTCCCCAGCTAGACCCCCCCCACCACTGAATATAGATGCATAAATGACCCCTGGGAATATCAGACAACTCCAGCAATTGGTCAGAAAACTATGAGACAATTGATATTTTTTTAAACAACTGTGTTTTGGAGTGTTTCATTATGTGTGCAATACTGTATTAAATAGACTTATAAATGTGCTAGACCCCAAACATTAGCCATCGTTAAGTATGTCTGTCCAGAAAATATGTGTAGCATGGCCACTCTAATTCCTTGGATTAAATTCTAAATCTTTAACCAGTGGTTAAGTTTCACCACCTCGAGTAAAATATTTTTAATGTAAAAATGACATTAGTAACATAAATTAATGTCCTTTAAAAGTAATATGTAGAAACTTTGAGCATGATTTATGATCATGCACACTATAGGTGCAGTTTGCTTAAAAACAAATTGGATATATGAGGATATTGAGAGTTAAAAATTTACTTAAATGCTATTCTCATTTTCCATAGAGATTAATCAGTAAATTCCTGCCTTTCAAGTGCAGTTTCTTTGCTTTTAAAAAAAATACATTCAGTTTTTGTTATAAATATTTCATTTTAAGCAGATACACTCAGTTTTTGTTATAAATATTTCATTTTAAGCAGATATGAAATTCAATTTGCACAAATTGCTTGAAACCTATTTGTTAAAAACCTGCAGTCATTCAAGGGCAAAACTGGGAAACTTTTGGCAAAACTGTGAAATCATCTGGCTGATGGTGCAAGCTGGATTGTGCACTGGAGTCCTGCCAATATGTCCTTCAACCATGGGAAGTCTTTCCAAGGAGAATGACCTTGGAAACAACAGAGAGTGAACCTTGTTTGCACACCTGGCAAGTTGGTGGGCTTTCTGCAAAAAGGTTGGTTCATCAAATGTTTCACTGAACAGAACACTTGGAGGTGGGCCTTGGTTTTTGGGGGGAACAGAGAACAGAAAGCTATGCCTGATCAATTTATTTAGTCCTTTTAGAAAATAATAAGGCAAGAAAGAATATGTTAATAAGAGGGTAGTTACAAGGTGCATGCATATGTAACATTCATTGAGATTTAAGATTCACGGACTTTACTATGTGTATGTTATTCCCAAAAACTATTTTTAGTAACAGGGAGAGTCCAAGAGAATATCGGGTGTTGACGCTGGAAAGCGATTTGAGTGTTCACAAGAATACTTATCAGATTTTTACCTTTCAAAAGGCAGTCGTTTAGGAAAATAATGTCAAATAGACATTAGGCTCACAATTAGGTGACTAAAATGAAGCAAGGTTCTTTAAAAGTTGAAGAACATAGGCCAGATGCAGTGGCTCCCGAGTGTAAACTCAGCACTTTGGGAGGACAATGTGGGAGGACTGATTGAGGCCAGAAGTTTGAGACGAGCCTGGGCAACACAGCAAGATCCTGTTTCAACCAAAAATTTTAAAATTAGCTGAGTGTGGTGGCACGTGACTGTAGTCCCAACTACTCAAGAGGCTAAGGTGGGAGGATCACCTGAACCAAGGAGTTTAAAACCAGCCTTGGCAACATAGCGGAGACTCATCTCTACAAATTTTCTTTTTAAATTAGCCGGCTGTGGGGACACACAACTGTAGCCTCAGCTACTCTAGAGGCTAAGGCAAGAGATCACTTGAGCCCAGGATTCGAGGCTGCAGTAAGCCATGACTGTACCACTGCACCACTCCAGCCTAGGCAACAGAGCGAGAACCTGTTTCTCTCTCTTAAAAAAAAAAATGGAAAGGCATGGTATAACTAACTAATGGAAGAATTAATAACATATGTATTAAATGGTAACATTCTAACTTATCTTTATACCAGTAAGTATACAACAGCTAAAATTATGAATAAATTCATTTTCATAGGGAATCATTAAGAAGAATTTGAGATTCAAGAATTACTGTGTAATGTCTTAGGTTGACAATATAGGAGACAGTTATATTCAACTAAACTCCGCTACTGTTATGATCTGAGGAGGTCAATAGCGAGGGCCATCAAACTATGCCCCACAGGCCAAATCTGGGATGCTGCCTGTTTTTCAAAAAAAATCTCTATTGTAGCACAGCTACCCTCCATTAATTTAGTATTGTCTTTGGCTGCTTCCACATTATAAGAGCCATGTTGAATGGCTGCAACAGGGACCACATAACCAGGAAAGCTTAAAATATTTACTCTCCGGTGCTTTATCAAAAAAGTTTGCTGACCCTGGTCTATAAGAAGTAGTATTCATAATTACTACCCTCTAGAGTTCTTATTGCACATACATAGTAAAACACAGAGTATTATGTTCATTTATGATTTATGCACCTATGTGGGGGGAAGCAGGATTACAAACATCTTGTACCTGTACCTATCTCTTACTGCAGTTCTGCACTCTGAGGAGTTTAAGCAAATGTAGGTTAGAGAAGATAAATAACCAATAACTTTCCAAGCCCACATGACTACGTGGTTAAATCTAAACTTGAACCCACATCTATCTCATTTCAGCCTCTCTTCAGTCCACCATAGAGTTTCAAATTCAGATTTGCAATGCATAAAACCAGAGACCCAGAGTGGGGTAAGCATGGATATCTAGTTTTAGTGCTAATTCCAGGTCATATGCAACAAAGTGGTAACAGATAGGACTGTTAAACCAAGATTTGGGGAAATACAGCAAAGGTGAGCACTTCTCTGAGTCTCTTATCAAAGTCCTTTGGGTTGGATTTCTCCTAAAGGGAAATGACTAATCATCCTTAATCAATCATCCTGGTAATCAATTATCCACATAAAACCACACACTCTCTTTACTCTTTGTATAAAATCTATAATAAAATCAATCTTTTAATCATAAATTTATGAAAAGATTAATCCATGCCTGTGTCTTTTTTTTTTCTATTTTTTTCTGCATACAAGTTGATAGTTTTCTTTTGTGTAACATTCATTTCTCCAGTTTTTTCTTCCTCTGATGTAAGGTAAGGGTAGCCTGAGTGATATTGGCAAGCATGAAATTGTAGAAAGAAAGATATGAGTATAGTTTCATTTTTTAAAAAATGCCAATCCTAGGCCCTTTGAAGGATCACTAAAGGGCAAACAGCTTTAGAAGTCTCATCAGGCCTTCTGCTCTCTCACAGAAGTTGCCTTTGATTTCTCTGTAGGTATCTAACAGAGTGTACATCAACAAAATGCTGGTGTCTCAGTGCATGATCCTTACACATAATCCAGGATGAGGAACTGTTAACATTGCCTATACAAATCCTTATTTTATATTCTAGAAAAAGGAAATAGCATCTAAGTTGCTTTTACTATTTTGAAACACTCTGATGACCCTAGCCACACCAATTCTAAGTCTCATTGAATAATTTAAGTTCACAGGAAAGAGCCCAGATCCTTATCCAGAGTGTGTTGAACTCTGTCCCTGGAACAGATGGGGTTAATTTTGGGAAAAGAACAAAGCTTTGAGGAGGAAGACTAATTAAGAAGAAAAGAAAGATTAATTTCCTAGGACTCCTGTAAAAAACGACCATAACCCTCTTGGCTTTGAACCACAGAAATTTTTCTCCCATAGTTCTGAAGGCCAGGAGTCTGAAATCAAGGTGTCTGCAGGAACATGTTTCCCCTGGAAACTCAAGAGGAGAGTCTGTTGCTTGACTCTTCCAGCCTCTGTTGATGTTTCTTGGCTTGAGGCTGTATCACCCCAACCTCTGCCTATGTTTGTCATTTTTCCCTCTCTTCTATTTTCTCCTCTGTGAGTCTGTCTCAAACTTCTTCTGACTCTCTCATAAGGATAAATGTGATCGCATTTTAGGTCCACCCAGATAATACAGGATGAACGCTTCCTCTAAAAATCCTCAACATAATCCCATCTTCTGCCATGAAAGGTAATGTTTACTCTCTTGACAAATAACATAATACTCAGTGGTTCTGGGGATTAGGATGTGGACATATCTTTTTTCAACATTTTTTTACTTTTATTTTTTTGAGACAGCCTCGCTCTTTCGCCCAGGCTAGAGTGAAGTGGCGGGATCTCGGCTCACTGCAACCTCTGCCTTCCAGTTTCAATCGAGTCTCCTGCCTCAACCTCCCAAGTAGCTGGGATTACAGGTGCCTGCCACCAAGCCCGGCTAATTTTTGTATTTTCAGTAGAATATTTTCACCATATTGGTCAGGCTGTTCTCGAACTCCTGACCTCGTGGTCTGCTCACTTTGGCCTCCCAAAGTACTGGGATACAGGCGTGAGCCACTGTGCCCAGCCTGGATGTGAACATAACTTTTGAGGCCTCCATTCAGATTTTAAAGAAGAGTATATGAGAATCCTCTCCTCTCTAAAAATCTAAATTTGTTTGTTTGGCTCTGACTCTAGAACTTGGAGAAGCCTGAAAAGTTTCTGGTGGGTGTGGAGTGTAATAAAAGGTTCTGGTGGGTGTGGAGTGTAGTAAACTTGTGGCTGGGCAAGCAGAGATTTCAGATGGAGCCGTGCTTGCCTTGTTGATGTTATATAGTCTCTTTGTTGTGCTCTTCTCCCACTATTTTAAAATTTCAGGAAAGCCTCCTTTGAAGTTACAGCCTGGCCTCTGGGTATTCTGAGGACTCAGGATAGGACCTGTACCTGCACTGGGGCCAAAGAGATGCGGAAAAGGCTGTGTCTCAGACTTTTAGAGGTAACATCAACCAAAGAATGTGGCTGATACCCAAGTACGAGGGTTATTCTATGAATAGTTACGGGGAAAGAGAAAACTGCTGGATGGAAAAGTGAGGAGGGCCAGGTGCAGAAACATGAAGTGATTGAGGGCCCTTGACGCAATGTTATGGGGGACTCTGTAAGGCAGTTGGGGAACATTTTGAGATGAAAGTGGAGAGTAGTCACCTGCAAATAGCAGCTCATCAGGCTGGTGGATTCAGGCTACGATAATCCCCATGCCTTCCTCATAAGCCACTGAGTCATGGTTCCTAAAGTAAATGTAATATTGCTATTTGGGTAAACTCATGATTTCCTGTAAAAGGGAAATTTTATTTTTGGTTCACTTCAACTAAAACATGTTGAATATATCCAAGTATTAATACTACTATTAGAGGAAGAAGGTTTATAATTTGAAATAATGTAGCTTAATTTTTCACTTATCTGTGTGATTTCATGTGTCACTTGATTAACTGTACACATTCTATTTTCTTTGCAGAAAAATAAAACCACTCTAATTTCACAGTAAAGAGCAGTAGTCCTGGAGAACATGGTCAAATCATGCTGGCTATTAATCCAGACCCACTGCAAGGCTGTCAAATGCAGAAATTGAATGGTAATGATACAGGGAAATTGAAAAAGAAAGAAGCCAAACTCCTTTTGTAAAATTCAAGAAAGATGAAAAGGCAATTTGGATACAGAATTGACCCTGGCGAATAATTTGGCAAGATGTATTGGCTTCCTCTAGGCATGGAGTTTACAGGCAGATTAAATTCAACAGGCAAGAAATGGACAGGAAGTGGATGCAAAGCAAGAAACAATGGGGTCTTTTTAAAAAATATCACCATGATTTTTTTTTTAAGTTTATATGTCATAATGAAATAAATAGTAATGCTAGTTGGCAATAGAATATGTCAATATTTTCCATCTTCAAAAATGTCAGCAGCAGTTAGGAAATAATGTCAGCCACAGATCTCATGGACACTATATGTCTATCTTTATCTCTATCTCTGTCTTTATATGTGGATACTATATGTGTACTATATATATCTGTTTTATATACTGTTATATATATATGTGTAAAACATACTGTTTTGTTTATGTTTGATTCATCCAAATTGTTACAAATAATGGTAGTTCATTCATTTTCATTGCTAGATAGTGCTGGATATATGAACATAACTCAAATTATTTCTACATTTTAATATTGTTAGGTGTTTGGCTTGTTTCAAGTTTGGGGATATTACAAGTAATGCTGCTATAACCATCACCCAGGCTGGAGTGCAGTGGTGCAATCATGGCTCACTGAAGCCCCTACATCCTGAGCTCAGGTGATCCTCCCATCTCAGCTTTCCAGATAGCTGGGACTACAAGTGCACACTGCCATACCTGGCTAATTTTTTGTAGAGACGGAATTTCTCCATGTTGCGCAGGCTGGTCTCAAACTCTAGGCTCAAGTGATCCACCCACCACAGCCTCCCAAAGTGCTGGGATTACAGGTGTGAGCCACCACACCCAGACTTATGTCTGCATATGTGTTGAGTATATACCTAGGAATGTAATTGCTGGGTTATATGGTAAATATATGCTTAATTGTATAAGAAACTGCCAAACACTTTCCAAAGTGGGTGTACTGTTTTTCACTTCCACTAGAAACATATGACAGATCTATTTTCTCCATATATCTACCAATATTTGACATTGTCACCCAAAGAATTTTAGGTAATCTTGTGTATGTGTAATGATAGGTATCTCAATATCGTTTTAATTTGTATTTCCACATAACTAATGATGTTATGCACTTTTTCATATGTTGAATGGCCCTTTGGATAGCCTTCTTTTGTGAAAAAATAATCAGGAATTGTGTTCATTGCTTCGTAAGAATATTTCTATTTGAATAAATGGCCTTTGTGTATACAAGATATTTGATTTGCAGATGTCTTTACTCACTCTCTTGCTTGCCTTTTTGTTATTTTAATTGTGTGGTTTTTTTTGCTTGCCTTTTTGTTTTTTTAATTCTTCTTGCTTGCCTTTTTGTTATTAAATCTTGTTTGTTAATAAATCTTTTTGTTAATAAATCTTTTTGTTTGTTAATAAATCTTTTTGTTTGTTAATACATCTTTTTGTTAATAAATCTTGCTTGCCTTTTTGTTATTTTAATTGTGTGTTTTGATGAATAAAAGTTTCTAATTTTAATTAATTCACAATTATTCTTCTATTTCTTTATGGTTGGTGCTTTTTGTTAGAAGCATCTGCTTAAAATGTTTGCTTTATTTTGTTGTTGTTAAAAAGCACCTTGATTTCCTACCCCAGTCACATCAAGGCATTCTCCTGCATTATGTCCTAGAAACTTTATTGTTTTACCCTTTATGTTTTGTTCTATGATCAAGGTCAGCCTGGAATTGATTTTCTATAGATGATGGTAAGGGAAAATTTGTATTTTTCCATATGGATATTCAATTGACCAAACATCAGTAATTGTAAAAAAAAAAAAAAAAAAAAAATTGTTTACTTACTAGTCTCCAGTGTCACCTTTGTCATAAATCAACTGCTGTCATGCATAAGTCTGTTTTTGAACTGTATATTCTGTTGCATTGATCTATTTGTGTATTCTTCAGACAATCCTACTCCGATTTACTTACTGAGGTTTAATCTTGATAACAAATAGCATAAGCCTTCATACCCAGAAGGCTGGTCTTTTAAATTGCTTTGCTCATTTTTATCCCTAATCACTCTCTCTTCTTCACATATATACAAGAAAATGTGGCAGTCACTAAAGGGACTTCACTGGACCTTTAGAAAATTTGAGGAGTATTAACATCTTAATATATGTTCAGTTTAATATAAGGAGATAGTAGATCTCTCCATTTTAAAATATTTTAGGCTGGGCGTGGTGGCTCACGCCTGTAATCCCAGCACTTTAGGAGGCTGAGGCGGGCTGATCACGAGGTCAAGAGCTTGAGACCATCCTGTCCAACATGGTGAAACCCCGTCTCTACTAAAAAACACAAAAATTAGCTGGGCGTGGTGGTGCACGCCTGTAGTCCCAGCTACTCGGGAGGCTGAGGCAGGAGAATTGCTTGAACCCGGGAGGCGGAGGTTGCAGTGAGCCGAGATTGTACCACTGCACTCCAGCCTGGTGACAGAGTGAGACTATCTCAAAAGCACAAAGTTTCCTATGCGTAAGGCCGGTTGCCTTGCTGGGAGCTCGGACGCACCCCCCCCCCTTTTTTCCCTTTTA
>PVKP010033274.1:0-25168 GCA_004027715.1 Plecturocebus donacophilus | reverse complement strand
TTGTTTTGTTTATTTTGTTTTTGTGGTAAGCTAATAAAGCAGAGAAGGAGACAGAGTATTCCAGGAACACACAAGGGCAAAGAATATAGGAGAACATGGTATATTCAGATTATCAGTGAAAAGAAGACTGCCTCTATCCCTGGTCCTGCTCACTCCCTTCCCTTCCACAACTATGATAAGGAACTTATATCCCCAAAGCCCATCATCTATAAGCCATAAACCCCACCAATACTTTGTCTTACTATTCTTTTAGACTGTAAACGTCCATCCAAAACCCCAATGCAACTAATCACACTCAGTGAACTCAGAACACAAAAATGCCAACTAATTTTCATTCATTTAGTTAACACTTAGGGAAGCTAATATGTGCCAAATAATGTGCTACTTTTTGCGGGGGTGGGGGAACAGGCTAATATCAGGGAGTTGATTTTGTACACACATCTTTTGGAAAACACTGATAAAACACATACAACACAGGCTGTTATACACATAGTTCTTCAACTGAGTAAAAAAGCTAAAGTTCTGTACAGTTTATAAAACATTAGCACATATAGTTAGCTTCTCAATTTCTTCTTCACAACTCCTTGAAGGCAGATAGTCCTATAAATTACTCATAATCAAGAAGATAATCAGCAGAACATCTCACTAATTAACACCAGTCTTAGCTTTTCTGACTCCAAATCCAATGTTCTTTCCACTATACTACTCTCTCTTTTAAAAATACACTTGAAATTAAAAATTCACGTCATTTTCCTTCATTTTTTGCCCATCTTCACTACCTTGTTGGTGGGGGGAACCCTAAAGAAAAAAAAAATTCATTTTAATCTTCATATGTTAATGAGATCAAACAGGGATCCACCTTATGTACTTACTTTAGTGGAATGTTATTAGTAGAAAATCATTTAAAATAAGACACTATTCAGATTTTTTAACTTTTATTTCACAATCTGTTGTAACTAGAGTCAAACTGAATAATTCTGTTTAAAAGAGGAGGGAAACACACTAAAACACTACGTCAAGTATTGACATTCTCTATATCATTCTGAAAGACAAAATTTCCCTATGCTAAAAGCTTATATCAATCCCATCTCCAAAAAAAAAAAAAGTAACTTTTTAAAAATTTATTCAGTTATATTTTACGACTCCCCTCAGAAGAAAATTTCACAAGCCAATTTTGTACTAGAGTTTCCTTTTATTAGTTCTAAATTTAGTTTTATTTGTATCATCTGCTATTCTCCTATTATGGAAATGTCTTAAATACGGAAAACAATCTGTTTTCCAGAATGTATTCAAAATTTATAACTTTACAGCCTCCCCTTTTTTACAAAAAAAAAAAAAAAAAAATGCTTGCAGCAGAAATTGTTTTTCAAAACCATCAGGAAAATCCTTTAGGTGAATTTTCTCGTTGTTTTTGTGACTAAATTCTTTAAATATTCTCTTGCTTTTGTGATTAAATTATTCTTTAACCTGAATATAAAATAAACAAAACATTATCCATACTCTACTTTTAAATGTTGCAACCATGAGTTGCATATTCCATTTAAGCTGCAGCAAGAAATAATGCCTGAGAATATTTTTAGCATGAACATGTCATAACTGACTCATGAAGTCTCAAATTAATTGCATTTTTTTCAAATAGTTAGAAATGCTGGAGCATCTTGTACAACACCGAGATATTATGAAATTAGGAATGCTCATCACACTAGATTGTAAAATGTTTCTAACTAGAAAAATAGTCCCAATAAAAATGTTTCTAAATAACCTGTAACACACTTATAAAGATAATTGCAGAAATATATTCAGTCAGTTAAAGAAACATCACCCAGTTTCAGATTTCACATTTCTAATTATCTTTCTATTTAGCAATTATTTGAAAACAATAGATACATTTTAAAAGACAAAATGTCATAAATCTTTAGGACTTTAAAGGTACCTTTATATGTTACTCTAGAGCCACATATTGTTTACTTGTGCCATGGCCACAAGAGTAGGTAGTTTTGTTAGCCATGAGATAAAAATCCCATAAACTGTAACTCTAAAATAACAAATTTATCTGAAAAAGGTGATACACTTTTCAAAAATCATACTAATATTTTCATATTTAATACATGAAATACTTTTACAGGGATTTCAACATACAAGAACACATTTTTCACTAGGTCCTGTAGGCATGACAACTGTAGACATGACAAGTTCATGACAACTGTGCTAATACACTTTCTTTTCCTTTTGGTTTTAAAACCAAAAATGTTGAAAATCCATCTTGAATATATGAGAGAAGCATCTTAAATACTAAAAGATTTTTGGCTGGGTGCAGTGGCTCATGCCTGTAATTCCAGCACTTTGGGAGGCCAAGGCAGGGGGATCACCTGAGGTCAGGAGTTCAAGACCAGCCTGCCCAACATGGTGAAACCCCATCTCTACTAAAAATACAAAAATCAGCTGGACATGCTGGTACCAACCTGTAATCCCAGCTACTCAGGAGGCTGAGGCAGGTAAATCAGTTGAACCCAGGAGGTGGAGGTTGCAGTGAGTCAAGATGGCGCCACTGCACTCCAGCCTGGGTGACAGAGCGAGACTCCATCTCAAAAAAATAATATCAAGAAGAATGATTTTCTAAGTTTCCTTCACTGTTCAATTAAAAAAAAGAAAAGAAAAAGTAAAAGGTCCCACATGTAGTTATCTTTAATAAAAACTCAAAATAATTATATTTATCTAAACTAAAATTAAAAAGAAACCTTTAACTTCAATAAGCATATTCGGAGTATGACGTCTAAAGGAGTCATACTTAAACATAACGCAAAACAGTAGAATCACAAACTGATACAGAATGCGTAAGTAAGGCTACTTCTAAACCTGAAAAGAACACAGTATGTTGGATAAGATGCAAAATTTGCACATAATGCAATCCCGCAAGTCAGCATTTAATGCCGCCTGTGAACAAGAATGGACAAACTTTGTATATATGAGGTAAATTAAAATGAGTACTCAAAAACAAGCCAAAAGACAAGTGTAATAGTGCTTAAAACACCAAGAGCTACCCACCCTCTATATGAACCAAGTTATTAAAGTAATAATAACTGTTTTAACAGAGGTATAAAGATAAAATCTCTGTCAAAAAAAGGGAAGTAAGTTTATAAGCTTACATCTAACATGCTCAAAACAATCAAAAGAGGGAAGATGAACACAAAGCAGAATTGAAAAAAAAAAAAATATGTAAAAGCCATGTGTACGTCAGAAGCCTGGACAAGAGAGGGAGACCCCATCTCTTAAAAAAGTTTTTTATTAAAAAAAATAAAGAGCCTACACAGATCAGCAAGACTCATTCATTCCTTGCAGGCAAAAAGTATCATAACAAGGTTTTTAAAAAATGCTTAGTATTAACCAGGTCTTTCAAGTGTAAACACTAATTAGTAGGATAATTCCACATTCAGAAGGCTCTGATCTGCATTTGTATTCTATTCTTAGAATTCCCAACACTGGAATTGGCCTGTGGTATACAAAAATAAAACTTCTTCACCAATTGATTACCATATTATTTCCTTGCATAAAAACAAAAACAATTTAAATATACTGATTCAAATTAGACCATACTCATGACACACTAGCAAAAATCAAAAGAACAAGCAAAACATGCATATAAAACAGAGGCCAACATCATTTGTCATTGGTAAAATGCACTACAATGACTATAATTACAATGACACACAATACCAAGTGTTTTGTGATGATATGGAGAAACTGAAACTCTCATACATTTCCAGTGACAATGTAAAATGGAAGGGCTACTTCAGAAAACAGTCTGCAGTCTCTCAAAAGTTAAACATAAATTTACCATATGACCTTGCAGTCCCACTCCTTGGAATCTACCCAACAGAAATGAAAACATATGCCCTCACATGTAGTGAATTCATAAACAAAATGTGGTATATCCGTAACAATGGAATATTACTCATCAATTTAAAAGAACATAGTATTCATGCTGCAACATAGATGAACGTCAAAAACATTATGTTAGGTAAAAGAAGCCAGGTGGAAATGATTGCATATTTTATGATTCCACTTATATGGGATTTACAGAACAGACAAAGTTACAGAGACAGAAAGCAGATCAGTGGTTGGCTGGGGTTGGGATTCAGAACTGACTGCAAATAGGATCCAGGGAATTTTAGGGGGGTGATGAAAATGGATTGTGGGGGTTATATAACTTTATAAATTTACTAAAAATCATTATATTGTACACTTACAATGGAAGAACTTTACGGTGCATAAATTATACATCAATAAAACAGCTGAAACTAAAAAGAACTAGCAATGCTAGTAAACAATGATGCCTGACTACATATATTCAATACCTGCTCATTCTCAACTGCCAGACTTTTATTTCAGAGCCGATCCTAAGAGCAAACAAGAGACTGAAATACATTTTGTCAATTGCACTACATCTGCATGCTGTCTTTATCTGCTCAACCAATATGAAAGGCTTATTACAAGCAAGATACTATGTATCACTCTCCTTTGTCTGCTAAATGAATACCACTAGTAGATGGAGAAGAAAAACTATCACAACTCTAAATTCCCCTCTTTCTATAATCATTTTAAATATGGTCCAGAGAACACACACAAAAAAGCATTTGCATGTATTAGGAAAAAAGAAAGAAATACTACAAACATGAAACAGTTTAGGCCAAATAAACATGTTAGAAATCAGAATGCTCGATAATATCTGAAAAATTCTCAAGTCATCCACTGTGACTTGCAATGACACACTTGATTCCTGTTAAAAAATCTCATGCCCTTTAACTTAGTTTTTAATAGTTGAAAAATATTGCCTTAGTATTAATAACAGCCAATATGCTATTTTAAAGAATTTCACCTTGTGAACACACCACCAACATGTCATCTACCCTACTCATAAAGTGCAATTCCAACACAGGCATAACTAGGTACATAAAAAGTAAGTATGTTTAACCAGAAAAAAGTTAAGGAGAAGGGGGGAAAAAATGACACATATAAATGATAAAAAGCTGTTCAGCCCCCATGAAGTGTCTTTATTTCACCTAAAACTCTGAATAAAATTCACTTACATTCTTTCCAAGACAAACTGTTTCAGTACAATCCGGAAAATATCCAAATCACAATTTGCTTTTCCTACATGACTTCCAAATTAATTCTCCTTCTAAACCCATCCTCCTTGCATACATAAATGTTTACTTCTCTTGTTTCCTATGGATAGATAAGAACTAAGTGACAGGAACACATATCAAAATGTTTATCTCGGAAGTATTTTAATTATTGTCTCTTCAAGTGAGATATTTCTATAGGTTATTACTCCTGTTATTTAAAAAAAGAATTGTTAGTTCATTCAATAGATATTTACAGAATAAGAAAACACAAAAGACCCATGTCCTAAAAGAGCTTGTATTCTGTGCATTAAATAAAAATAAACTCAAAAGCCAAGAAGCATATATGAAGGCAATGCTTAGCATATTAAGCATTCCTTAACACAATCGTCCAGGTAATTAAGACAACAACAGCCCTGCTCTGGCCCATTTCTATCTAAATAAAGTACTGTTACAGAACACTTTGCTATTCATTTCCATGGCACAGAAAGCTCAATAATTAAATGTTAGAAATGGTTCCAAGTCTATAATACCTTGAAAATAAAATGTCTATCACTTGCCTTATAACTAAAAAAATCTGGGGTCAAACTCTTTTTGAGAATAAAGAAATTCAGACATTGAATATCAAGTGATCAACTATGACAAAAATAAATTATAAAGCACTTTAGATATCTGAACAAACAGTTCATACCTTATCCAAAATGAAGCATCAACCCATAAAATCATTCCTAGACTTAGAAACATTTCCCAAAATATTATCAACAATGAACTAAAAAGAATCCGAATATTTCCCTTTAACTGACGCACACATACATACATGGGGGATGGGGGGAGAAGGCGGTGAATGAGAGAAATGCTAACTATTGTGGTCCAAATGGTTTTTTAAAAGCTATGTAAGGGTCATTTAGAACACCTAACTGCAGAATTTGCAAGAATATCTATACAATTTAATCATACTTTAAAGTGTGGGGGAGTACAGATGAGAATAAAGAAGAATGATCCCAATCAAAGATGGAACATAGCTTTAGTTAAGCCCTAATTGCACCATGATTTCACATCAATTTATTAAATATTAAGCTCCATATAATATGCTAGCCCACCAATGGAAAATGTTCTTTTATGTTATTTTAAAAATGCAGTGAGTCATCCACATTCTCCCCACCAGTAATCCTTATCACTAACAGTCCATATATATATATATATATATATATATATGTTTATATACACATGTGTATATAAACATATATATATATGTTTATATACACATGTGTATATAAACATACATATTTTAATATCAGCACAGATTACAGTTTTAAGTATAGTTATATAGTATTTTCATGAAGAAATTCAAGAGGCTCAAATAGAGACCAAATCTATAATCATTAACTTCTCCAAATACAAAGTATAATAAAGAGATCTAAACAGAAATTCCCAATTAATATTTTGGGAATTCTAATACCTAGACAAATCTCAATCTCCTGATAGGATCTTTGAACTCCTACTTCATATTTTCCATCAGAATTCCAAATGAAATGAAAATATCAATAAAAATAAAGCCACGTGAGAACAAAGAGTCAGGTATACGATAATATGATACTGGTAATAGAGAATTTCCTAAACATGACCACTAAGCCAGAAATCACTTTACAGTGAAGAGACTGATAACTGTGACTACATAAAACTCATACTATTCACTATTTAAAAAGATGAATTGAAATACATGAATAGCATAAATTTTAACATATATATACTTTAAGATATATGCGCCAAAATGTTAAACAGTAATTATCTCTAGGGAAGGAGAGTACAGTTAAGTGCCATTAGCACTTACATCTATGCTCCCTAAATTTTCCACAATAAGAACATACTATTTTTATAATTTAAAAAAGGACAAATTTTCTGCACTTCAAAAAATAAAATCTATGTTTCCTTCTCAGCCGTATTTGGTTGCCATTTCCTTCAAGTACAGATGAAACTAGATTTTTTTTTTTTTTCAGATACAGGGTCTCACTCTATCATCCAGGCTGAAGTAGAGCAGCACCATTATAGCTCGCTGCAGTCTCAAACTCCTGGACTCAAGCCATCCTCCTGCCTCAGCCTCCTGAACAGCTAGGATCACAAGTTGTGCCACTATGCCTGGCTAATTTTTTTATTTCTGTAGAGGCAAGAAATCTTGCTATGTTGCCCAGGTTGGTCTTGAACTCCTAACCTCAAGCGATCCTCCCAACTCAGCCTCCTAAAGCACTGGTATTACAGGCATGAACCACTGTGCCCAGCCAAAAAATGACTTTTCAAATGAGCTTGGGTTAAACAACAGAACCAGGACTGACAATCGGATGTAGCTACTAAGGTGGTAAAAAAAAGCAAATTTGCCCAGGCATGCTGTAATCCCAGTACTTTGAGATGCTGAGGGGGTTAGATCACCTGAGGTCAAGAGTTTGAGACCAGCTTGGCCAACAATGGTAAAACCCCATCTCTACAAAAAATTCAAAAATTAGCCAAACGTGGTGGCGGGCACCTGTAATCTCAGCTACTCTGGAGGCTGAGGTAGGAGAATTGCTGGAACCCAGAAGGCTGAGGTTGCAGTTAGCTGAGATCGTGCCATTGTACTCCAGCCCCAGCCAACAACAGCGAGACTCCATCTTAAAAAAAAAAGCAAATTTAAAAGTCCAACTGTCAGTAAACTAACTGACTTTTAACAAAGGTGCCAAAGCAATCCCATGAGAAAACTTAAATTTTTTTTAATGGTGCTGGATAGTCTGGATAACTGGATAATTATGTGGGGAAAAAAAATTAACTTCAACCCCTAACTCACACCACACCTTAAATTTAGCTTAAAATGTATCCTAGACCTAAATGTAAAAAGCTTCCGGAAGAAAGTAAAGGAGAATATCTTCAGGACATGGGGATGGCAATAATTACTTGAACAGAAAACAGTGACCATTAAAATTTTTGATTAAAAAAAGACACATGAGGCTGGGCCTGGTGGCTCATTCCTGTAATCCCAGAACTTTGGGAAGCCAAGACTAGCAAATCAGTTGAGGTCAGGAGCTCGAGACCAGCCTGGCCAACATGGTGAAACCCCATCTCTACTAAAAATACAGTAATTAGCTGGGCATGGTGGTGCATGCCTGTAATCCCAGTTACTCGGGAGGCTGAGGAGGGAGAATCACTTGAACCCACAAGCTGATATTACACCACTGCACTCCAGCCTGGGCAACACAGCAAGACTCTGCCTTAAAAAAGAAAAAAAGATACACCATAAGCTGGGAGAAAACATTCAAAAAACATATATCTGACAAAGAATGTTCTCTTTATACATAAAACAACTTGTATAATTCAATAATAAATATGAATAAATAACCCAATTTTTTCAAATGGGTAAAAATGGAGATATGCTGCTTTGAACAGATGCTGCACAAAGGAAAATACACAAATGGCCAGTATGTGCAAGAAAAAGTACATCATTAGTCATGAGGGAAATGGAAATCATGCAAATCAAAATCACATTTTAAAGAGCAGTGTCGGGGAAGATGTGGAGCAACTGGAATGCTCAGGTATTGCTGGCAGGAGTGTAAAATGGAATAACTACTTCATAAAAAGACCTGGCAGTTTCTTAAAAAGTAAACACATATCTGCCCTACGACCTAGCAATTCCACCACAAGGTATTTAATTTACCTAAAAGAAATAAAAACATTCATAGCTGCTGTATTAAGAGCCAAAGTAGGCTGGGTGCAGTGGCTCAGACCTCTAATCCCAATGCTTTCAGAGGCTGAGGCCAGAGGCTCACTTGAGGCCAGGAGTTTGAGGGCAGCCTGGACAACACAGCAAGACCTCATTTCTGCAAAAAATTTACAGATTAGCCAATCACAGTGGCACAGGCCTGTAATCTCTAAACGAGAGGTTAAGTTGGAAGGATCACTGAGACCAGGAGTCGAAGGTTACAGTGAGCTATGACAGCACCACTGCATCCCAGCCTGAGCAACAGAGCAATACCTTGTCTCTGTATTTTTTAAAATAAAGCCAAAATATATAATACAGTCAGGACTCTGTATCCATGAATCCAACCAACTGTGGATCAAAACTATTTGGAAAAAAATTAAAAATTAAAAAGTACAAACTAAAAAAAATACAGGCCGGGCACAGTGGCTCAAGCCTGTAATCCCAGCCCTTTGGGAAGCTGAGATAGGCAGATCACGAGGTCAGGAGATCAAGACCATCCTGGCCAACATGGTGAAATCCCGTCTCTACTAAAATAAAAAAATTAGTCAGGCGTGGTGGTACACGCCTGTAGTCCCAGCTACTTGGGAGGCTGAGGCAGGGGAATTGCTTGAACCTGGGAAGCGGTCGCAGTGAGCCGAGATTGTACCACTGCACTCCAGCCTGACGACAGAGTGATCTCAAAAAAAAAAAAAAAAATACAGTATCATATTATTAGGCATTATAAGTAATCTAGAGATGACCTAAAGCATATGGAGGATATGCATAGATTAGACACAAAATACTAATAAAATACGTGCAAATACTAATGCATTTTCCTTACTTAGTCTACATTGGCCTTACCCTGGGACCAAAACGTTTCCAGAATTTCTTGGATTATAAAATGGTACACAGTACATATACGGTGTATTCCCTAAAACTCTCTTGAAAATCTGAAGAGCACCTTGAAATCAAATACATTAATATCCCTCTAGCAAAAGGTAGTATTATTTATATCAAGAGAAATGACAAGACTACAAATGTTCTAATGTCAGATTAGGTCAAATGTTATCATCAAATATGTCTTACCAAAAACTTGGTTTTTAGGGTTTTTTATACATCAAAATTGTGGATAAGGGATTGAGGACCTGCATTTGCTTCACGTCAACAGTGAGTTCCATACATCACCTTTTTTTTTTTTGAGATGGTGTCTTGCACTGTCACCCAGGATGTAGTGCAGTGGCGAGATCTTGGCTCATTGCAATCTCCGCCTCCTGGGTTCAAGCAATCCTCCTGCCTCAGCCTCCCAAGGAGCTGGGACTACAGGTGTCCACCACCACATCCAGCTAATTTTTTCGTATTTTTAGTAGAGACGGGGTTTCACCATGTTGGCCAGGATGGTCTCGATCTCCTGACCTCATGATCCACCCACCTCGGCCTCCCAAAGTTCTGGGATTACAGGCATGAGCCACCGCACCCGGCCCTACATCACCTTTTTTTAAAACCTCCCTAGCTAACTCATTTTCTTTAAAAATGTCCTATCAACATGCAAGTTTTAAAGTAAATTAATCACATTTATGCTATAAATGCCAAACCTTTCACAAAGAAACAAGTTCACCAAGCATGAGTCCTACAGATTATTGTGACTGTTTACTCTTCGAAATAGTAAAATAAATCAAAACTCAAAAGCACAAACCTGTAGAAAAACATCTCTTCAGCAAAGCCTGAAACACAATTCTTTTTACCATATAGGTAAGCAATATGAGAAGCCAGTCTTGACAACAAAACATAGATATTTACCCAAAGGTTTCAAATCTACAGAAGCTTATCACTGAAGATCTGCCTCCAAAAAAGAAAGAAAAAAAAAAAAAAAAAAAAAAAAAAAAAAAAAAAAAAAAAAAAAAAAAAAAAAAAAAAAAAAAAAAAAAAAAAAGAAGCAGTACAGAAGCAAGCAAACCTCTCAAAACTCTATTTCTAAATAATGCTAAGCAGCTCACAATCTGCAACCATAAAAGAGATATATTTTTTTCAGATAAATTTAAGGACCCACATAATGCAATGAGCCTTTGCAGAGAAACAAGAGAATGTCATCTTTACACTGATTTAGTTTTGGAATCCAGCTCTATCTCTGCCTGATGATTGCTAGCACTTCTCTGATGGCAAATTCAAATAATGCTACTAACTCAAAATTATGTAGCAAGAAATAGTTGCAAATAAAACCATTTTCCTTTGAAAAGAAAATTTAAAGTAATTAACTAAAAACACGCTAAATGTGCACAGAAGTGAACTAAATTTAATGAGCACTGTGATGTACCAAGCACTAAGCTAAGCACTTTACATGTTATCTATCTCATATAACTTTATTTCCTACATACAGAGTTTTACCTTCTAAGTCTAGCCTACTGAAAGCATCATACAAGAATTTCTGGTGTACTTCATCTTCTTTTGTCATCATAGGAGTACACAATTTTTAATGGTACTTTCTGAGCTCCTGAAGTTAGTGTCGCAGCTGTGTTTGCTTTAAATTATATTCCTTTAAGTTTTCTGTTAAAGACAAAATATTTATTTTCTATGGCAAAACCAAAAAATAAATGCCATATGCTGTAAAACAATGACCAATTGTGAAATGCAACTAACTGCTAAGATTTCAGATCTTTAAAGTGATACCAGGCATTATTTCATCAGTATTTCAGGAAATATAATTTTTATAACTTCTTTTAAACATTAATTTACAGTTTCAGTCTGGAAAGATGAAAAGGTTCCAGAGATGGATAGTGGTGATGGTTGCACAACAATGTGAATGTTATTTAATGCCACTAACCTGTACACTTAAAAACAGTTAAAAATGGTAAATTCTGTATGTGCTACCACAATAAAAAATTCTTTCCAATATTTCATACAATAAAATATACATAATTTATTATACAATTATTATTTTAAAAAAATTTAGTTTATCAATTTTGCAACAGAAGCACCAGGAACCTTGCTCCAAAGAAATAAAGGACACTTTGTGGCTTGGTAAGGTTTACTGTACCTCAAGCATATTTAATCAATCAGAAGCAGGAATAACAGTCTGTCAAATCATCAGCATCTGATGTCAACTCTCATATCAGTAATGTGTCACCTTAATATGTGTTTCCTGAGCATGTAAAATGTTTTACTTTTAAAAATAGCCCTCATTTTTTAATAATTTAGAAAGTAATAAAAAAATGCATGATCATATTACACGATCATATTACATTCAAGCTCAGAATAACTCTAGTAATTATGATTAATATCATTAAAGATCTAAGATATCAAAGTGAATTGCAAAACGTTTCGACCTAGCATTTAGTATGAACCTGATGAATACTCGAGATTCGCTGTACTATTTTTAACCGAACTTTCTGGCCTTAGGTCAAAGTTTTGCTAGCAAAATACCAAAGTGAAAATGCTGGGAGTGCAGCCCAGAGTCGCTGCGTTAGCTTAGGAAAAGCTATGCCATCCATGCAACCAATCTTACTCCCAATTAAAGACTTTCAAAGACTGCTCCCATCAAAACACAGGAGCACACTAACCTGAAAATCAGTAAAACATCAAACACAAGTGACACAATATAGCACATCACTACTTTCTGTGCACTGTGCAGAAATACACACATAGCTTAAGTCAGTTCCTGCATTTTGACCAAACAGGACTGAGTCACTCTGCAAACGATGCCTGAAACCTCAAAGGATAACCAATCGCCTCTGATAAGTCAGTCCGTCCATCCCTGGAAAGGGAGGAGGCAGTTTTCCTCATCATATAATAAGGTTTATCCCAACAGGGAACAGAATATCTGCATTCCAATACAGAATGTCTAATGGATCTAAGGACCTTCCACCATTCTTCCAGAGTCATTTTAATATGCAGAGTATCTTTTTCACTTTTCTTCTCCCCAGGGTAAAAGTCCACACCCCCTTTTCCCATAAATGCATCTACACTGCACACTACTCAAACTGCGAAATACAATCGTCTATCCTAACAAAAATAAGAAATAAGCCAACATTCTATCCTAACAAAAATAAATAAGCCAACACTCTACGGTGCATTTCTATTTTGTCAAACGTGCTTTGTTAATCAAGAGCCAATTAGCAGCCTTTACGGTGCTATTAATTTGGATTTCAAAGGCCGTTTTAGAAAAGAGACGCAATGAAGAGGAGAGATTTATTCTACTCCACAATTCAGACTTCTTTGGCTCTGGCGCAGCAATCTCGGGAAATTAAATTTACAGCAATTAAAATGTACTAGATGGCAAGTATGGAATGTTCAAACCCAAGTGAAAAACAGCAAAACTTTAGCTATGTGTTCCAAGATTTCAAACTAAAAGGAGAGAGTGAGGGCAGCTCTTTGTCATGTACCCCAGTGGGTACCCGCAACAGGGACAGCATCAGGTTTCTCTCTCCTTTGCTTGCACCAAGTCCCCACGTAGCATGACACTTCCAAACCAGCTAACCTGGGGCATGAAGGATGGCCAGTCCTCCACCCACCTCCCCAAACAGAGTGGGTAGGCGGAAGGAGAAGAGGTGTGTTTCCTCCCAGTGCTGCAAGAAAGGAGCAGCCGGGGATGACACCAGCTCCAGAAAGAGGTAGAGGGAAGAATCAAAGGCAGGTCACTACTCTTGGAACTTAGTGGCCGAAGCGTTCGGTCTCCGGTCCCGGCTGCCGGAAGCAGGGCGGGGTGCGGCAAGACCTCCCCCCTCCCCACGGGCGGACTGGCACCGAGGGCTGGGAGGAGAGGGGATCTGAGGTGTGAGCTGCGAGCAGACTCCTAAGCCCCGGCCACCTACCAGCAAGCTCTCCACGTTGATCGGAGAACGAGGGTCTCGGATCAGAGCCTCCAGGTTCCTCTGGCGGCTCGCGCCGGCCCCGTCCCCCGGCACGGCCTCGGGGGCGCCGGGCATTTTCCCCGTCGGCGGGGGCCGGCTCATGCCGCCACCACCAGACCCGCGCTCCGGCTCCTGTCGCTCAGGTCCGGCAGCCTCCGGGCCTAGCGCCACCCCCGAACCACCGGCTTTGGCCGGGACTCCACCCGGGTCCGCCGCCTGCCTTAGCTCCGGCTTCGGGTCTCCGCGGCGGTCGCCTGCTCGGAGCTACTCCCAGGAGCCCGCCCGGCCCGGCCCTGCCGGGAGCGGCGGGTAGCAGACGGCGTCCCCGCCCCTCAGTCAGATTCGCGCCGCCGGTCCGCTGGTCCGCCGCGAGCGCCCGCAGGAGTCCTCGGGTGGGAGCGGGGAAGTGGCGCCGCCACCGCCGCGGCCCGGACCGCCCCGCCCTCTGGGGCCCCGGGAGGCTGAAGTCCAGGCCTGGGCCACTACCGCCGCCGCCGGCCCGCTGCCATGGTCGCCGCCGGCCGCTTTGCAGTCCTTCACCCCGCTCACGGCACACACACGCCCGCGCGCCGCCGCTACCCACAAGCCCCTCCGCCCGTGGCCGCCAGCGCGCGCCCCCGCCCGGCCCGCGCGCTCCCCGCCCCGCCCCGCGCGCCGCGCTTCCTCTCTTTCTTTCCCTTCCTGCGTCTTCCCAGCTCCGCTTTCTCTTCCTGCGCCCCTTCCTCGCCCACCCCCTCCTCCTCTCCCCTGGCGGGGTTCTCTCAAGCGAATGGCCGGGCGCGCGGTCACAGCCGAGCTCCTGAGGGGTAAGGGGGAACGGGCCGAACCCGGCCCGGGTCCTGCCGCGCTACCCCCGCCCCTTCCGCCGGACCCTGCGGACGACCCCGGGGACGACCTCGCGGCCCCTAGGCGGAACCCCCGACGCCGGGCCCGACGCAGTCGCGCGCTGAGGGGAGCCGGTCCGCGCCCCTCGCCGCGGCCCCCGCTGACTCAGCGCGCAGCTATGCAGGCCTAGCCTCACCCGCGCCAAAATAATTGCGAACAAGCTCGGCGCCCGCGAGAGGCCGCAGGACGTGGGGGGTTCGAGACGGGCTTGGGAGGGGTCCCTGGGTGTCGGGGATTCCGAATGAGCGGAGGCGAGTGGAATGCTGGTCTTAGGGCAGGAGGGCCTGGGATCCTGAAAACGTTTCTGCCCGGTGTAGACACTAACCACGTCGAGAGAACGGGAGAGCGCCAGAAAAACGCTTTCCAGCCTCAGGCCTTCGCGGGGTCCTCTCCTTTTCGGGGGCGGAAAACGGGTGGTTATCGGGGCCGCTCCTCCGCATTCCAGCTCTCTCCGCGGCCCGTGCCATCGCTCAGATCCGCCCAGGGCGCAATCCGAAAAATATGTGCCAGGAGCTATAAAACTGTTCACAGAGCCCCTTTGACCCAGTAAACCCATTTAAGGAAGTACATTTCCAAGGAAATGATCCAAAGGGCGAAGGAGGGGGAGAACTTGCGGAAAGATGTTAACAGCAGGGCTATTCACAATGTTCGTGATGACCAAAACCTGGGAATGGGCCCAGTTGTTCAACAACTGAGTAACCCAAACAAGCGCCGTCACATTAGCAGCAAGAATCCTGGCAGGTATGCGACTGTCAAACATGAAATTTTGGCAAGAACATGAGAAGGTATATTAGAAATAAATGCAACCAAAAAAATCGTTTGTACACACTAAAACTATGTAAACTGAGCAGCTATAAGAACCAGAGGATACAGTAGTAGTTCTTAATTGAATGCGATTTTTTTTTCTGTAAAGATGCTTAAGAACACATTAAAATTTCAAAAAATGGAAAAACCACTCGGAAAAGCAACAATCTGCTATCCATTAAGTAATAAGAATGTTAAGAGCTGTCTCCCTCGCATGTCGGAGATAAACCCGCAGATAGGGTAAAGCCTCAGCCTTGTAAAAGTTGCATTTTGTTCCAAACAATTGGATTAATTGGAGCCGCCTCTTTGGTTTTGGGTTAGTTAAAGCTATCCCTACTTGCACTCATTCAGGAAGCGGATGAGCCATCCAATACAGCTTTTTCCTTTCAGATAATAACACTGGCTTTGCACCCAAAGAGTCCTTTAAGTCTGTGTGTTGGGTTACTCAGTCAGACCTCCACAGAGGCCATCAGGAGAACAGAGAGAGCTAGACACTCTCACTTGTGCACTGGAGCAAAATAATGAGATAATCTATGATTATGGATTCTTTTTCTGATGGCAAAATGATATGGAAGGCAAAAGGAGCACTGTGTCTAGCAGGGCGTGGTGGTGTGCACCTGTAGTCCCAGCTACCCTGGAGGCTGAGGCAGAGAGGCCTGTCCATTGAGCCCAGGAGGCCAAAACCGCAGTGAGCTGTGATCACACCACTGCACTCCAGCCTGGTAACAGAGTGAGATTCTATCTCAAAAACAAAACAAAAAAAAACCACTGTGTGGTCCTCAGTTTCCTAATTAATTTTGGTTGTATGTAGCTTGATTGGAATAACAGGAAGCCATGAAAACTGTATTTTAAGAGTAGTGATCAACAAGATATATATCCTGGGTATCTTCTACATATACTCATTTACATAGACCAGAAAAAGTCGTGGTACAGAAGATTTTTACCCATGACCTATCCCATTGTCTACCTGGAAGAAGAGAAAACAAATCTCTTGATAATCGAGTTCAACCTTTTTGCAGGATGGAGTAAGGGGGAGATTACTACAACAATTCTTGTTTTCAAAAGTAACGCACAAATGGGTTCTTGTAAAAGTTCAAACAAACCAGAAATATATAGAACATAATCTAAAAAATCACTCTTCCAACTCTACTTTCACACACATTCTTATATCACTCAAGGCCTTTATCCGCCCTCATACATACGTATTAAATATTCTTACGTTACCTTTTCCCCACATACATGTAATTATACCATATCATAGTGTTTTGCAACTTGGTTTTTTCCCTCAATTACTAATATGTCCCAGAGGCATGTCCATGTCTGTAGGCAGAGATCTGCTTCAGCCCTCTGTCCTCTACTCCACAGTTTGGATGTGACACACTGTAATTATTCTCTATTGGAGAGGATAGTGGTGAAGAAACGATTGCCAAAATCCTGCCCCAAATACACACTTGCCGTGTTACCCAGAGCAAGTTACTTAATTCCTCTGTCTCGGTGTCCTCACAGTATTTGTTACAAAGTGCTAAGAAATGCGCTGGCCCTCAATGCTAGATACTATTTGTATTTTCTCACGGTCACAACGATCCATTGACATCCTCGTATCCTTTTTGCCTTCATATTTGAATAGTATAGATTCCTGAAAGTGGAATTGTTGTAACAAGGGGTAGGCATACTATAGATACAGATGCTGCCAACCTGTCCTTTATTTATTGTTATTTATTTTTTAAAGACGGCCACGTTCTGTCATCCAGGCTGGAGTGCAGTGGCATGAGAGGTCTCAGCTCACTACAACCTCCACCTCTCGGGCTCCAGTGATCCACCTCACCCTCCTGAGTAGCTGGAACTGCAAGCACACGCCACCATGTCTGGCTAATTTTTGTGGGTTTTTTTTTGTAGAGACAGGATTTTGCCTTGTTGCCTAGGCTAGTCTCGAACTCTAGAGCTCAGGTGATCCACTCACCTCAGCCTCCCGAAGTGCTGGGATTACAGGGGTGAGTCACGACACCAGGTCTCAACCTGTCCCTTAAAAAGACTCTACCCATTTACACTCTCAGCATGAATAGAAGAAACTGCCCATTTCCCTTCACCTTTCCCAGTATTCAGTATTATAAATATTTTTAATTTTTGTCAATAAAACAGGCAAAAAAAAAAAGACATCTTGTCCTAACTTGTATTCTCTTAATTGCTACTGAAGATAGCCATTTTGTGTATCTATTTCTTTTGAAATTACCTGCTTTATCTTTTATCCATTAGTTTTGTCTCTTTTTTATTATTTATAGGAGCTCCTTCTGTATTTTGGATATTCCTCCTTGTTGTATTATAATAGAATATATTAAAATATGTTAGAGTTTGTGAAGATTTTTTTCCAATCTGTTGCTTGTCATTCAGTTTTGTTTTTTGGTATCTTTTGTCACACAAGTTTTTACCTGTTTTGCAGTCAAATCGGCTGATATTGTCCTTTACAGCTTCTGGGTTTTGTATCTGTGTTAAAGACGATTTCCAACCCAGTTTTTAGGCACACAGAGTACTGAAATTGCAACAGGTTATGAGGAAATGGCAGTTTCCTAACACTCTCAGCTCAGCTCATCCCGAAGTAGCTGTGGAAGGAGATTCCCTGGGCTTGTCCGTCTCCAGTGGAACTACTGCTGTGTTTCCTGCTGCTACGCCACTCTGTCCAGGATTGACTACTCCTTTCTAACAGAGTCCCCAGTATGTCCTGAGCACAGGTGAGACAGGCAGGAACTTGGACAGAAACTTTTGTTCAATAGTAAGGAAGAACAATGGAAAAGTAAACACAGAAAATACAGGGCATTTAACCAGGCTGGCCTATCAGTGGATAAGGCTTGAATTGTACCATAACTGTTCATGGCTTGCTCTGCAGGACTTAGAAGTTCCACTCCGTTTCATATGAGTTCCTTTTCTCTGTCTCCTCATTCCCAATGGTCTATTTGACATCCACTACCCAACAATGCCTTCCTAGCCCTTCTGACGCTTCCTCACCCAAACTGAGAGTCCAGACCCCCTTCTTTTCTCTGAGATCCGTCTCCTAAGTGTCAGTTTTTGACTTGAGGGATCTGCCTCTTCCTCAATAATTAATTCACCCTTCAGATGCAGCTTTACCCTCTCCACCCATAGCTAGGGCTGGAAAAGAACCACTTTTGTCTTTTGACCATGTGGCTTTTGTATTTACTTTTTAAAAATTATAATAATTATTATTTTAAGGGCTTACGATGTGCTAGCCAGCATGTTTTATAGAGATTAGCTTAATTCTCAAAACAGCCTTTGCTTATGGTAATATTACTTTGCCCATTTTACAGATGATGTAATAAGGACTCATACATATGCACATGGAGTGAATAAATGAACTGGGGAATGGATGGGTGAAAACAAACTGTGAATGGTCCAACCATCACCAATAAGACATGTAACAACTTTTCCCGTCTTGCCTCACGCTGCCAAGCATTGTTGTAGTGAGTTGCTTCTGTTCCACACAAGCCAGGATTTAACAGCAGAATAAAGGAATGAACTCGCAATACAAAGGTGTCATTATCTTTGTAAACTCCTCTACTATAAAGGGTACAGGGTTTAATGGTTTTTGAAATAGAGTTTCATCCTAAGTTTCATTTATGGTTCTGGTAATAATTCCCAGGGTGAATGAGGAAATTGCTGAACCCCTCTGTGAGTCAGTTGCCTCATACACAAAATGGAATTAATGAAGCTTGGTTGTCATTAAGGCTTCTTAAGATCTTCAGATGAAAGATACTGCATTCACCCAACACAAATTATTCACCAGTACACTATGAAAGACTCTCAGAAGAGAAAGATCTGGTCACAGCTGAGAAGTTACTTAGAAGTAAGTGGTAAGTCTCTCCAAAAATATATACAGTGTAGATGTCTGTGTTTGAGAACAGTGGTCCTGAGAAATGACTGGGAGGATCCTGGAAAGCTAAGTTTGTTTCTGGCTCTGCCAGTTTGGCAGGGGACCTTGATGTCATACCTGCAACCTCATTTTCCCCATTGGTGAAATGGAAGTGGCCACGTGTTGCTTTCTGTGATTTTCCTGCTCCAGAACTTTCACTGGGTCTCCTATGATGTGCATGAAATCCTCAGCCTGGAATCTGGGCTTCCTACAGATATCCATGCTTCCCTTTTCTGACTTTTCTTCCAGTGTTCCTCTTCACTTTTTCCAAAAATGGAACGCCCTTGGCTAATTCCTCTTTGGTTAAGACGATTTCCACCCATGTGGAACAGCACCTCTCTGCCCCCTCCACCTGTGAAGTCCCTAGTCATCTTCCTTGAGTGAAGGGCTTGATTCTTACTGGGTTCTGGATCCCCTTTAGCCTTTAACAAAAAATTTAACAAAGTGCTTGTCTCACATATATGAGAAGAACAATATTTCCATTTCCCTTTCGATGCTTTTGACATCCAAAACCTTGGGTCTGTTGTTTGTCCATAGTAAATTAGTAATTTCCCATGAAGAATACTTTTCTACTATTCCACTCTCCAAATGCTTCAGTTCAGCAAAACTGTAAACTATGTAGCATGCATCATTCACAGAAGTGACCGTGCCATTCCCACCTCTGTGCCTTTGCTGGTGCTGTCCGACCTTCCCTATCCGCTCCTCAGTCCTCTTCCCTCATGACCCACCCTGGAGGGCATTCTCCTTCCAGGCCAGTTTCCTATCTCCTGCTTTCCTTGTAAATTCAACTTGAGCATTGTGCTAGTTCTTTGGTAGATACAAAAGGAACTAAGTATGGGTTCTTCCTACGCAGAGTTTGCGATTAAGAATTGTTGATGCAAGCTACGGATAGTGGCGTGTGCCTGTAGTCCTAGCTAACTGGGAAGCTGAGGCAAGAGAATTTGAGTTTAGCCTGGGAAAGATAGTGAGAACCTGTCTCTAAAAAGAAAAAAAAAAAATGTTTAAGGAATTGTTGATTGAATAAGATACTCAGTGTATTTTTAATAGTTGAATGATTGAGTGAATGTATAAACGGAAAAACACAAATAATTATATTCAACAAACGTAAGTGTCTGAAGAGATTCACAGATAACGTGCTGTGAAAACTCAAAGAATCCTGATGCAAAAGATGTCTTCTGGCAAGGGATTCAGGGAAACGAGGTGACACGTGGCCTGGATCCTTAAAATTTAGCAGAGTTGGCCAGGCGCAGTGGCTTATACCTGTAATCCCAACATTTTGGGAAGCCGAGGTGGGCGGATCACCTGAGGTCAGGAGTTTAAGACCAGCCTGGCCAACATGGTGAAACCTCATCTCTACTGAAAATACAAAAATTAGCTGGACGTGGTGGCATGTACCTGTAATCCTGGCTACTCAGGAGGCTGAGGCAGGAGAATCGCCTGAAGCAGTGAGCTGAGATTGTGCCACTGTACTCCAGCCTGGGTGACATTTTTCTCAAAAAAAAAAAAAAAAGTAGCAGTGTTGGCAGATGCCACTGCTGCCAGGAGCCCCGTACTACAGCCATGGTCAACTCCACCGTATTCTTTGACATCACTGTCAATGGCAAGCCCTTGGTCCACATCTCCTTCAAGCTATTCACAAACAAAGTTTCAAAGACAGCAGAAAACTTTCGTGTGCTCTGAGTACTGGAGAGAAAGGACTTGGTTTTAAGGGTTCCTGCTTTCACAGAATTATTCCCGGGTTTATGTGTCAGGGTGGTGACTTCACGCACAATAATGACACTGGTGACAAGTCCATCTGTGGGGAGAAATTTGATGACTAGAACTTCATCCTGAAACATACAGGTCCTGGCATCTTGTCCATGGTAAATGCTGGACCCAACACAAGCGGTTCTCAGGTTTGCATCTGCACTGCCGAGACTGAGTGGTTGGATGGTGAGCATGTGGTCTTTGGCACAGTGAAAGAAGGCATGAATATTGTGGAGCCATGGAACGCTCTGAGTCCAGGAATGGCAAGACCAGCGAGATCGCCATTGCTGACTATGGACAACCTGAATAAGTTTGACCTGTGTTTTATCTTAACCACCAGACCATTCCTTCTGTAGCTCAGGAGAGTACCCCATATTAGTCCATTTTCACAGGGCTGACGAAGACGAACCTGAAACTAGGAACAGAAAGAGGTTTAATTGGACTGACAGTTCCACATGGCTTGGGAGGCCTCAGAATCATGGCAGGAGGCAAAAGGCTCTTCTTACGTGGTGGTGGCAAGAGAAAAATAAAGAAGAAGCAAAAGTAGAAACCCCTGATAAAACCATCAGATCTCGTGGAACTTTTTCACTAGCATGAGAATAGCACGGAAAAGACCAGCCCCCATGATTCAGTCACCTCCCCCTGGATCCCTCCCACAACACATGAGAATTCTGGGAGATACAACTGAAGTTGAGATTTGAATGGGGACACAGACAAATGATAGCGACCCCTCCACCCCATTTGCTCGCAGTATCCCATCATCTTTGTGCTCTCATTGCCATTCCCTTTGGGTTCCATATTTTCCTCATTCCCTTCCATGCCTAGTTGGATTGCAGAGTTAAGTTTATGATTATGAAATAAAAACCAAATAACAGCAACAAAATTTCAGCAGAGCATGGAAACAGAAAACATTCCTCCAGGCAGAACAAGGCCAGAAGTGGAAAAGTAGGAGGTAAATAAAAGGAGAAATAAGTGATGACTGGGAAAGGGCACACAGGTGGTCAGAAAGAGGGTGGGGGGTAGTCAGTGGAAAGCAGTTGGGGGAAGGCCCAGGGCCTGTACTAACTTGCAATGTGGTGTCAAAGAAGCTGCCACGGTGCCGTCCTCCAGGACTCACTGTAGTTGCAGATGTTAACATAGGACACCGTCCAAGGGCTTTCTGGGTGCACCACCCTGTGACACTGTCGCCTTGCGTAGGCAGGCGGGTGGGCGGGAACCTTGCAGCAGTCATGGGCAAGATGGGGTGGAACTTGCGACACAGCAGAGAGAAAGAAAGCCAGTTTGGGGGATATTTCACTAACCCACAGGCCACCATTTGTAATTAGGTGGTTTATGATCATGACTAATTAAAAACTTACAAAGCATACAAAGAAGAAAATTGTAGTTAAAGTGATTGATCATTAGAATACAGGGATACACTTAGTTTCCATAAAAGCCTGCCTGATTGTGAGATCAGGAACCACTTTACACTCCCTGGCCTTTAGAGTGGCACTCTGATGGCTACGGTTGCCTTTGTCATATTCCATTTGCCTTAAACAAAGTTGGAGCCTCCAAGAAGTGAACACAGAGAAGGTCAGTCCACCAAAAGTCAGAGCCGTCAGTCTGGGAGGGGGAGCTGGTCAAGGTCCCATCTCCAAACAGGCAGAGAGCAGTGGAGATGAGGGCACTTGCAGTGGAGTCGGAGAAACATGGTTCCAGGCCTGTCTGTCCCTTTTTACCTGTGTGGCCTCAGGCAAATTAACTCACCTCTCTCAGGATTCTGGTGAGGAACACATAAGAGAAGGCTGAGACAGCATTCAGCCTACTGAAAGGTCCTCCAGAAAGGCTGGCTCCTTCTCACCTGGCAGAAGCTGATAGGACTCTAGCTATTATTTCTTTCGTTCATTCATTTTCTCATTTATTTGTTCAACAAAGATATTAATATCCTGGGAATACAGCAGAGAACAACAGAGAAATAATCCCTGTTGGCCATTATTATACTTATGATCTAATGGAGGAGACAGATATTAAACAGCCACTTGGCTGTGTGACCCTGGGCAAGTCATGAACTATGCTGAACTCTACCTCCCTACTGGTAAAAGCTACACCACAGAGTTCGTTTCTGCATTAAAATAAGTTTTCTTAAGATTGTATGTGAAGGGGCCACACAAACATAGATCCGCGGGCACACTTCTGAAATCTTCTGTAACCTGCTACAGCCCCCAGCTTGGGTTTGGGCATGGAAAAGGAGAGGAAGGGAGGCATCAGGATGACCTCCAGTTCCCACTAAGCTCCATTAGTGAAGTAACAAGATTAATTATTGTATCTAAATGCTGTAAATTTATTTTAAGGTAGATAAAAATGGATGAGTTAAGAAAAACACACACACAGAAGCAAGTGGTAGGTTAGTTTGCATTGATTCTTTTGCCCTTTTCCAGAAAGAGGAAGGGAGGGAGGGAGAGAAGGGAGAGATGGAAAGAAAAGGAAGGGAAGGGAAGGGAAGAGAAGGGAAAAGGAAGAAAGGAAGGAAGGAAGGAAGGAAATTAATGTGCAACTACTACTATTCAGAAGCTGAATGCCAATGACCACTGTTTTCAGGTCTTTGGATTCTTACTGACATTCGCACCGACAGTGTTTAAACAGGGGCTGGGCTGTTACACACACAGTCATTGTTTGCTGTGGCCCAGCAGGACCTACAAGGGAAGGCCCTTCAAACCTCAACATCGATCAGCCGGTGCAGAGGTGGTGGCGGCCTTGTGTGTGAAGGAAAGCGGTAAACTTTCCTTTCATCAGCTCCGCCACAACCCTCAAAGAAATAGCCCTGAGACTCTGCAGGCCAGATGCGAGCTGAGAGCTCAGAATAACTCAGTAGAGCAGAGATACTGTGGAAGTCAGCCCCAAAGCTTCGTGCTGTTGGAAGTAGTGGGGATTTCCAGAGCATCAGAGGCATCAGCCCTCACATAGAATCCCCACTCTAACTCCAAGACAAGGAAGTGACTTAGTGATGAGTGCAGGAGCACTTGCTTCTGGCACCTCCAAGAATGAAAGTTGGCTCTCATGGCTTCCTCTGTGACCATATCCTCAGCATAAGGTAGAGTGGTATTTAGTGGACTGATTGATTGATTGATTGACTGAGGCAGAGTTTCCCTCTTGTTGCCCAGGTTGGAGTGCAATGGCTCAATCTCAGCTCACCACAACCTCCACCTTCTAGGTTCAGTGATTCTCCTGCCTCAGCCTCCTGAGTAGCTGGGATTACCAGCATGCGCCACCACATCCAGCTAATTTTTGTATTTTTAGTAGAGACAGCGTTTCACCTTGTTGGCCAGGCTGGTCTCAAACTCCCCACCTCTGGTGATCCACCCACCTCAGCCTCCCAAAGTGCTGGGATTACAGGTGTGAGGCACTGGGCCTCTTAGTGGACCTATTTTTTAATCACCAGAACGGGCTGAACGCCTACCATGCATCAAGGACCAAGACTGGCACTAAGCGGAATGCCGAGGTCAGAAAGGCAAGGTCTGAACTTTGTGATCCGGGAGGGAAATGAGACGTATGCACAGAGGCTGGCCAGGAGTGAGTGCGTGCTCAGTGTATTTATAGCCTGAACAAAAGAGTGACTGACTGAATGAACAGAAGCACATAAGCACAAGCAAGCCACGTGGCACAGAAGAAAAAACACAGGATTGTGGCGTCCCAGCTCCCCCACTTCCAGCTGAGTATGAGGCTGGAGAGTTCTGCTAGCTTCTAGATCCACTGTCCACCCTGCTCTGCGCCCCAGGGACTAACCCTGTTGACTGCCCACTCTGGGTTCTCTGTGCTCTGTCTTCTGGTTGAGCACTGCCTAAAGGCAGAGCTGGAAAGAGATTGGGGGTGAGGATGGGGTTTTGTCCCCCTAAATCCCTGGAAAAAGATTGGGGGTGAGGACAGGGTTTCACCCCCCTAAATCCCTGGAAAGAGATTGGGGGTGAGGATGGGGTTTTGTCCCCCTAAATCCCTGGAAAGAGATTGGGGGTGAGGACAGGGTTTCACCTCCCTAAATCCCTGGAAAGAGATTGGGGGTGAGGACAGGGTTTCACCCCCCTAAATCCCTGGAAAGAGATTGGGGGTGAGGACAGGGTTTTACCCCCCTAAATCCCTGGAAAGAGATTGGGGGTGAGGACAGGGTTTC
>PVKP010033273.1:0-25169 GCA_004027715.1 Plecturocebus donacophilus | reverse complement strand
GGTAATCCAGAGAACACCACAAAGATATTCCTCAAGTAGACCAACTCCAAGACATATAATTGCTAGATTCACTAGGGTTGAAATAAAGGAGAAAATTTTAAGGGCAGCTAGAGAGAAAGGTCAGATTACCTATAAAGGGAAGCCTATCAGACTCACAGCAGACCTCTCAGCAGAAACCCTACAATCTAGAAGAGAGTGGAGGTCAATATTCAATATCCTTAAAGGAAATAATTTTCAATCCAGAATCACATATCCTGCCAAACTAAGTTTTAAAAACGAAGGAAAAATAAAATTTTTCACAAACAAGCAAGCACTCAGAGATTTCATCACGACCAGGCCTGTTTTACAAGATCTTCTGAAAGAAGCACTACAAACAGAAAGGAACAACCAGTATCAGTTATATCAAAATTCACCAAAACGTAAAGAGTATCTCCATAATGAAGAATTTACATCAACTTACGGGCAAAAAAGCCAGTTAGCATTAAATTACAATATTGAACTCACAGATATTAATATTAATTCTAAATTTAAATGGATACAATGCCCTAATCAAAGTCAGACAGGCAAATTGAATAAAAAGTTAAAATCCATTGGTATGTAGTATCCAGATCCAACTCGCAATGATACACAAAGACTTAAAATAAACAGATGGAGGAAGATTTACTAATTAAATGAAGAGGAAAAAAAAAAGCAGTTGTAACTCTTGTCTCCGATAAAATAGACTTTAATAGTAATAAAGACTAAAAGAAACAAAGGAGGACATTACATAATGGTAGAAGGATCAATGTAACACCAGAAGTTAATGATTATAAATACATATGTACCTAATATAGAAGCACCCAGATACATAAGACAAGTTTTTATTGACTTACAAAGAGATTTGGACTCCCGCACAATAATGGTGGGAGATTTTGATATCACATTGTTAATTTATAATACACCCATTTCGAAAGTGACTATATAACAGAAAGTGAATTACTCTTTAGTATTTACATAGTATCTCACAGACCTAAATGAAATATTGGTTGACTGTTTGCTTATTTTCTTCCTGTATTCCTTTCTGTCTCTGTTGTTAAGTATAATTGATGACATAAAAGAGGTTTTTCATACCTTTTTAAGATTGCATTCCAGCCTGGACAATAGAGCAAGAATTCTGTTCCCTCTCCCACTTTTTCTTTCTCATTCTTTTTTTTCTCTTATAAATAAAAAGAAAAGAATATTGGCCTATAGTTTTATTTTCTTTTAGTGTTTCTGTGCCCTTTGTATCAACATAATGTTGTATTCATAAAATGCATTAGGAAGTATTATCTTCTCTTTCATTTTCTGGAAGAGTTTGAGAGAGATTGGTATTATTATTTAAAGGATTGTTAGAGCTGAGCAGTGAAGATCATCTGGTCCGGGCTTATCTTTGCTGGGAGGTTTATAATTATTGACTCGATATATTTATTTTTTATAATTCTGTTCAGATTTTCTGCTTCTTTCTGAGTCAGTTTTCATCGGATGTGATTTTAGTATTTTGTTCATTTAATATAGGTAACCTACATGAAATGAACAAATTTGTTCACTTTTTTGCATAATTTGTTGGCATACAATTGTTTATAATATTCTCTTATAGTCCTTTCTACTTTTGTAAAATTTTCAGTAATATGCTCAATTTAATTTATGATTTTAGTTTGAGTTTTCTCTTTTTTTTCTTAGATAATCTAGCTAACTCTTTTCAATTTTATTGATTTTGTGAAGAACCAGCTGTTGGTTTCATAATTTTATCCATTAGTTTTCTATTTATCTCCTTTAATTTTTATTATTTCTTTTCTTTTCTTTCTATTTTCTTAAGACTTAAAGTTAGATTACTTATTTGAGAGCTTTTTTCTTTTTAATGTTAGCATTTATAACTGACTGTTTCTTTCAACACTGCTTTTGCTGCATCCCATAAGTTTTGCTATGTTGTGTTCTCACAATATTTATCTCAAGCTATTTTCTAATTTCCCATGTGATTTATTCTTTGGCTTATTGTTTAAGAATGTGGCATTTAATCTCCACATATTTTTTAATTTCCCAGTTTTCCTTCTGCTATTTAAGTTTCATTTCATTGTGATTAGAAAATGAATTTCATTTAATTTCAATAGCTTTAAATTTATTAAGTCATTTTATAGCCCAACATATGAATTATCCTGGGAAATATTTCATACACACCTGAGAAAAATGTATATTAGGTTGTTAGATGCAGTGTCCTTAAATGTCTATTAGATTCAATTAGTCTATAGTGTTATTTGAGTCCTCTATTGTATTATTAATCTACTATCTGATTGTTCTAGGAGAGTTTATAATCATGAACCATAAAATATAAGTTGGATAATAAGGGACATAAAGATATGAAAGTGATATCAAGAAAAAGAATATCATTCTGCAATGATAGAATAATTGTTAGAATCCAGTTACTAGAGATACAAAATGAAAAGACAGCACATAGTTGTGGAAAGCAGAGTGGCTGAAATATAGCTTGTGTCAAGTTTTCATTACTGGTCAAACACAGGGTGTGACCATGTAAGTGGTAAGTTGACATAGCCAGAACAATGTGGAGGAAGAGAGAAGGCTAAGAAATTGATATGGAGTTAATCAGAATGAGGGCTAGAAAATGACGAGAATAAATGTACTGAGCCAAAATGCTAATATCTTCAAGGGGATACATGGAATGTCAGGGAAGAAAATCGATTACAGCTCTCTGAGAAATATGTGAAAAAGTCTAATTCCATAGGCTTCAATGGAAATTTCTCTTTATAGGATGATCTAGAAATGATAATGAGAAGCCTGCATCCAGGACTATTGGTAAAAGATAGGTGTGAGAGGAAATTGCCATTATTTGAGAGGACAGCAAGAGCAATTATATCCCTAGAAAATAGATTTTAATTATAGCAATAACTTTTGTCAAAGAGATTGAAAACACAAAAGATTCTTATGAATTCATTGTGAGTTGCAAAGTGTCCAGTAGAAGAGTTTGCATGTGCCAGTGTGAGAGGGTGAGAAAGGAATAAATGAGGATGTACAGAGCATGGCATGGACGGGGTGGTTAGAGCAGGAATGGGGAGGACTATCTAGAATGCACGTGCTTTTACTGAGTAGAGGCAAACACAAAAGTAGAACATGATATAATGATTCTAATAGGGTAAGCACAAAATTATTTCTCATGTAGCCCACTCTTCTCAGAATGTTTGTCTAGTTTCATATCAGGGTAAAATAGGACTCCAAGAGTAACAATGGAGCATTTGTTCAGGCAAAGGTGGTCTCATCAGAAGCAGGTAAACTTTACAAGCCTATCCTTTAAACTATGTTCCGTGAGAATCTATAGAAGACAGAGTACTAAAGGAAGAATTACTGGGTAAAATTGTATAAGCATTTTCTAAAATGTGATTATTATTTCTGTAAAAATATCTCTTCTGATAATTATGTAATTCAGCTAAAGCAAAAATGAAAAAAAAAAAAAAAACCCACCACAAGTCCCACCATTCAGAAAATAAGTTCCTTAAATTTAGGCATATTTTAAAAGATGTATTTACAAGCTGTCATAAAAACAGAATGTTTTATAAAATATTGTAATATTTCTTCACAGGTTATATTTTAGTTTTTAAAAGCTAAATGTTATTTCATCAATTTAAAATAAAAGGATTGTGAGATAAAACAGGGGAAGCTAGAACTTAAATAAATATTTTATATATAATATAGATTATTTCCTAAAAGATTCTACTAGGTAAAGAAAATGATTAACACAAACATTATAACCTTGGATTTGCTATATTTTAAGTACATGTTTGAATTTTAGATACTATTTACTTTCTACCAAGAATAATGACAAATTTAACATTTTAACTTTTCTCCTGAGTTACTCCAAATCTCTTATATTTTTCATGTTAAGGTTTGTAATATTTATATGTTCTATCAACACATTTCAGAGTTATTTCCTCTTTCATATTTATATAGGCAATGCTAATTACTTATCTTTTTTTCTTTTTTTTAACCAAAGCTTGTCCGTTCCTGAGTCGTTTTGATTCTTATGGATGGCTGGATGCCATCATCAAGTAATGTTTTTAAAAAATATTCACAATAATTTAATTCTCCCATCCAAGTACTAACCAGGCCCAATCCTGCTTAGCTTCCAAGATCAGACAAGAGCAGGCACATTCAGGGTGGTACGGCCATAGACACGTGCACGTGAATGTTCATTGCAGCACAGTTTACAATAGCAAACACTTCGAACCAACCCAAATGCCCATCGATGATAGACTGGACAGGGAAAATGTGGCACATATACGTCATGGAATACTATGCCACCATAAAAAATGATGAGTTGGTGTCCTTTGTAGGGACATGGATGAACCTGGAAACCATCATTCTCAGCAAACTGACACAAGAACAGAAAATCAAACACCACATGTTCTCACTCATAGGTGGGTGTTGAACAATGAGAACACATGGACACAGGGAGGGGAGCATCACACACCGGGGTCTGTTGGGGAGGAAATAGGGGAGGGACAGCGGGGGGTGGGGAGTTGGGGAGGGATAACATGGGGAGAAATGCCAGATATAGGTAATGGGGAGGAAGGCAACAAACCACACTGTCATGTGTGTACCTATGCAACGATCTTGCATGTTCTTCACATGTACCCCAAAACCTAAAATGCAATAAAATATTTAAAAATTAAAAAATAAATTGTTCTACTATAAAAAATTCTCCAAGTCCTTGCATAATTCTGAATGTATGCTTTTTCTTCATATAGAATAGAACCTTGCCTGGATGTAACATTCTGAAGGACATTTTCTTTTATTCAGTACTTTGTAGGCACTATTCTGACATAGTCTAATACTGCATGTCCCTGTGGAGAAAGATAATGCCAACACGTTTCCCCCGCTTTGGGTTTGACTAGCAATTTCTGCCTAGAATTTTTTTCCAATACTTTAAAAAAACTGTGGTTTTAAAAATATATATATTTTACTTCATGTTGTTTCCCATGAACAATATGAGTTTTAGTTTTGCATGTTTTTAAGTTTATCTAAATGATAAACTAAGCTTACCTAGGATATGACTTGGTGTCAACTGTTATGTGACTTTTTTTTTTTCTCAGAATAAGAGTCATTTCAAACTGTAGGTTCACAATTTTTTCATTTAGGTGAATTTTTATTACCATCGCTTTAAAAATTTATTAGATGTGTGAAAAATAATATTTTTATTTTCTTCTTTATTTTTTATTTCCATAGGTTTTGGGGAAACGGGTGGTGTTTGGTTACATGAATAAGTTCTTTAGCAATGATTTCTGAAATTTTTGGTGCACTCATCACTCAAGCAGTGTACACTATATCCAATGTGTAGTCTTTTATCCCTCACCTTCTCCCACTCTTTTCCTTGAGTCCCCGAAGTCTATTGTATCATTCTTATGCCTTTGCGTCCTCATAGCTTAGCTCCCACTTGTGAGTGAGAATATATGATGTTCAGTTTTCCATTCCTGAGTTACTTCACTTAGGATAATAGACTACAGTTCCAATCAGGTTGGTGCAAATGCCATTATTTCATTCTTTTTTATGGATGAGTAGTACACATGTCCTTTATCCACTCATTGAATAATGGGCATTTGGGCTGGTTCCATATTTTTGCAATTGAACATTATGCTGCTGTAAACATGTGTGTGCAAGTGTCTTTTTAACATAATGACTTCTTTTCCTTTGCATGGATACCCAGTAGTGGGATTGCTACATTGAGTGGTAGTCCTACTTTAGTTCTTTGAAGAATCTCGGCTGGGCCCGTGGTGGCTTACGCCTGTAATCCTGTACTTTGGGAGGCCGAGGCAGGCAGATCACGAGATCAAGAGATCGAGACCACCCTGGCTAACATGGTGAAACCCCGTCTCTACTAAAAAATACAAAAATTAGCTGGGCGTGGTGGCATGCGCCTGTAGTCCCAGCTACTCAGGAGGCTGAGGCAGGAGAATTGCTCGAACCCAGGAGGCAGAGGTTGCAGTGAGCCGAGATTGCGCCACTGCACTCCAGCCTGGTGTCTGGCAACAGAACAAGACTCTTATCTCCAAAACAAAAAAAAAAGAATCTCCATAGGTAGCTTTCCATAGTGGCTGTACTAGTTTACATTCCCACCAGCAGTGTAAAAGTGTTCCCTTTTCACTACATCCATGCAAACATCTATTCTTTTTTATGACCATGCTTGTAGGAAAAAGGTGGTATCACATTTTTGTTTTGATCTGCATTTCCCTCATCATCAGTGGTGTTCAGCATTTTTCCATACGCTTGCTGGCCATTTGTGTATCTTCTTTGGAGAATTGTCTATTCATGCTCTTAGCTGACTATTTGATGGGACTGTTTATATATGTTTTTCTGATGTGTTTGAGTTCCTTGTAGATTCTAGATATTAGTCCTTTGTTAGACATGTAGATTGTAAGATTTTCTCCAACTCTGTGGGTTGTCTGTTAACTCTGGTGATTATCTCTTTTGCTGCACAGAAGCTTTTTAGTTTAATTAAGTCCCATCGATTTGTCTTTGTTTTTGTTTCATTTGCTTTTGGGTTCTTGGTCATGAAGACTTTCCCTAAACCAATATCTAGAAGAGTTTTTCCAATGTTATCTTCTAGAATTTTTATGGTTTCAGGGCTTAGATTTAAGTCTTTGATCCATCTTGGGTTGATTTTTGTATAAGGTGAGAGATGAGGATCCAGTTTTGTTCTCCTACTTGTGGCTTGCCAATTACCCCAACACCATTTGTAATAGGCTGTCCTTTCCCCACTTTATTTGTGTTTCCTTTGTTGAAGATCAGTTGGCAATAAGTATTTGGTTTTATCTGTGGGTTTGCTATCCTGTCTCATTGGTTGTGCCTATTTTGATGCCCGCACCATGCTGTTTTGGTGACTATAGCCTGATAGTTTGAAGTTGGGTAATGTGATGCCTCCAGATTTGTTCTTTTTGCTTAGTCCTGCTTTGGCTATGGGGGCTCTTTTATGGTTCCATATGAATTTTAGGATTGTTTTTTCAAATTCTATGAAGACCGATGGCGGTATTTTAATGAGAATGCCCTAGAATTTGTAGAATGCTTTTGGCGGTATGGTCATTTTCACAATATTGACTCTACCATCCATGATCATGGGATATGTTTCCATTTGTTTGCATCATCTATGATTTTTTTCAGTAGTATTTTGTAGTTTTCTTGTAAAGGTATTTCACCTCCTTGGTTAGGTATGTTCATAAGTGTTTTATTGTTTTGTAGCTAAAAATAAAACAGTACTTTTAAACTGTGTGCATGGTACATAGTTTGACCCATAGAGATAGCACGGGGAGAAATGCCAGATAGAGGTGATGGGAGGAAGGCAGCAAATCACATTGCCATGTGTGTACCTATGCAACAATGTTGCATGTTCTTCACATGTACCCCAAAATCTAAAATGCAAAAAAAAAGAATGAAAATGCTTTTTTAACCATACATATGTCCTCTGTGTTTTCCTGAATCTTTTTCCTTTCTCTGTTCTTACAGATAACCACTGCCATGAATTTTGTGTTAGTCATCTCTGTGATTAAAAAAAAACCCACTATTTTACTTCAATTTTGCTTCATGTTGTCAATATGAGGCTAGTTTTGCATGTTTTTAAGTTTATCTAAATGATAATATCTTATGTTTTCTTCAACTTATATTTTTATTCAATATTACTTTTCAGTGATCCAGCCATGGCATTTGATGTGACTGTTTTTAATTTCACTATTCTACAGTTAATAATATTTGAGTTATTTTCAGTTAGGAATTATTAGTAGCAACACTGCTGTAAATTATCTGATATGCTTCAGACACATTTCTACAGTTTATCTAAACCCAAGTGTAGAATTGCTGAATCATAGATTTTAGACATCTTCAGCTTTACTATCTAATGCCAAATTATTTTCCAAATTGGTTGTAAAAATACACACTCTCATAACTTGTGTAAGAATTCAGGTTACTAGCCATCATAACTCCCACTTGTAATCTTCAAATTTTAACTATTATCATTTTGTCAGCTGTGAAAGCATAGCTGATCATATTTACAATTAGCAATTCCCTGAGCTTGCAGTTGGCATCAGCCCTTTAATGTGTTATTTTCTGTAAAATGCTTATTCATAATCTTTGCTTATTTTAAATTGAGTTGCTTGTTTTGGGATTATTGAGTTAAAGATGTTCTTTGTATATTTTGGTTACAAATTCTTCATCAGATAGATTTTTACATGTACACTCTCCCAGTCCATAAAAATGTGCCATGTTCTTACACTTTCTCTGTGGGGTCTTTTCATGAACAGATGTTATTCATTTAATGTAGGGATAATTACTGCCTTTTCCTTTATGTTTTGTGAATTTTGTGAGTTTTCTAAATTATAATTTATTCCATAAATCATAACATTTGTATGCTTTTGTCTCTTACATTTAATCTTTATTCTATTTCAAATTCGTTGTTTTTGTCCTTTCATTGTGAGTTAGGTCAGACACACAAAATTATAGTTTGTAATATCATATTTTAACATGACAAGGTCTCTCATTTTTCCCTTTTGTATATGGGTTTTTTTCTTTTGCCATTCCTTTTATCTGCATATTTAAAACCTTATTTTTAAAAGTATTTCTTACATTGTATTATTAAAAATATTTGATAAACAAGGAGAAATAGAAGATGGCTAACTAGACATAGCCAGGATGCACTGCTCCCACTGAAAGAGACCAAACTATGAGTAAACCAATACACTTAGAACAGATCTTCAGAGAGAAAACTCCAAGAGTCAGTGGAATGGTGACACCGACACCAAGGCAGAAGGAAGAAGCTGGGAGCCCTGCCAGGGGCTGGTGACTGCTAGGGCAGGTTCTCGGCCCTGAGTGGCTCTGAGGCAAGGGTAAGTGAAGAGACAGTGGGGCAGCCCACTCATGCCACAGACCTTTAGCGTTCTAAGTGCAAGAGACCCCACATCCCCCATAGACCTTTGAACTGTCAGGGGGATCTGCCCAGTGAGTAGGCAGAGACAGAGCTCCAGCCTGCTCACAACACAGGGACTTTTGTGTGCAGGAAAGCTGCAACAGAACGTGGCCGTAGGCACCCATCCCCCAAGCTCCCCATCTTCCACTGAGTTGCTCTAACCCCAGCTGACCTCAGGGCAAAGAGAAAGCAGGGGTGACTTTCCCAGGGCACTAGGTCATGTCTGTTCTGCAGGACTTCCTGCCTGTCAGCCCCTCTCTAACCCCTGCCTGGCTGCTCCCAGAGGAGCATGTGTGTAGCACCACCACTGCTGCTCATCCTCTGGGCTTTACTAGTGGCCACACCTGAGTATTTACCAGTGGCCTGGGAACACTTAGATCTCCCATTACAGCTAGTACCTGACCCTGAAAGGCCAGATGGTTGAGCTATGAGCTGGTCCCAATGCCCCAGGGCTGCTGTGCAGACTTCAGGACTGCTGAGCAGAGATCTGTGGCTGATGCTTAAGCATGGAAGGAGTCTCTACTCTCAGAACACTGCAAAGGATAAGATGTTTGGGATTCTGGGTTGCTGCAGGAGTAACGTGTGTCTCTTGCCACAGGATTGGTCCAGAAACTGTGGCTTTGGCCTGAGGAATTCCTGCGTGTATTAGTCTATTTTTACACTGCTATAAACAAATAGCCAAAACTGGGTAATTTATAAAGAAAAGACATTTAATTGACTCACAGTTCTGCATGACTTGGGAGGCCTCAGGAAACTTACAATCATGGCAGAAGGCAAAGGGAAAGCAGAAATAATATTGCTTTCATTGAAATAATCCATCTTTACAAGATGTCAGGAGAAGGAGCAAGCAAGGGAAATGCCAGTACACTTATCAAACAAATAAATCTCATAAGAACTCCCTCACTATCATGAGAACAGCATGGGGGAAACCTCCCCCATGATCCCATCACCTCCCAATAGATCCCTTCCTCAACACGTGGGGATTACAATTCTAGATGGGATTTGGGTGGGAACACAGAGCTAAACTGTATGACTATGGCATGGAACACTTAACAAAGGAAACATGGTATGGTGCCAGTGATTGGAGGAAAATCTCCCAAGGCCCAGCAGTGAACATGATGAGGAGGTCACTTTTTTCCCCATCCCCCACCACAGAGTGCTGCTGCAAATGTGCTGGAATACAAAAGAGCCCTATAGCTGAGTAAGAGCATATCTACTGGCCATTACTCTTAAGCGTCATCTGCTGGTTCACAGCCCAAATTACTACACAGAAATATTCTGCCAAGATGTATCACTTGTGAAACCCAGGGAAATAATCCACCCACAAATAGATACTGTACAGAGCCTTGGCCCTCTGAAAACACTGAAAAGTGAACTCAATTGGCTATACTCAACTTATTCCACAGTTAAAGAAACGCCAGCTCTCTCAGATGAGAAAAAAATTAGTGCAGGAACTATAGCACTTTAAAAAGCTAGCAGAAGAAAGGAAATAATGAAATCAGAGAACAACTCAATGAAATTGAGATGCAAAAATCCATAAAAAATCAATGAAACCAACAACTGATTTTTCAAAAGAATAAACAAGATTGATAGACTGCTAGCTAGATTATGGAAATAAATCCAAGTAAGCACAATCATAAATGACAAATATGACATTATAGTTAATCCCACAGAAATCCAAGATATCTTCAGAGATTATTATGAACACCTCTGTGCACAAAAGCTAAAAAATCCAGAGGAAGTGGATAAATTCCTGGAAATACACAACCCTCCAAGATTAAACAGGAAGAAATTGAAAACCTGAACAGACCAATAAAAAGTTCCAAAATTGAATCAGTCATAAAGAGCCTACCAACTAAGAAAAAGCCCTGGACCAGTTGGATTCATAGCCAAATTCTACCAGATGTATAAAGAACTGTTACATCTCTCTGAAACTATTTTTAAAAATCAAAGGAGTAGTCCTCCCTAACTCATTCTGTAAGCCAGCATCAGCTGGATATCAAAAGCTGATAGCAAAGCAAAAACAAAAAAAGGAAATTTCAGACCAATTTCTGTGATGAACACAAATACAAAAATCCTCAACAAAATACTGGCAAACCAAATCCAGTGACATATCATAAAGTTAATTCACCATGATTAAGTTGGTTTTAGGCTTGGGATGCAAGGTTGGTTCAATGCAAATAAATATGAAAATAAATAAATGTGATTCACAACATAAACATAATTTTAAAAACCATAATTATCTCAATAGATTCAGAAAAAGCTTTGGATAAAATCCAATATTTCTTCATGATAAAAACCCTCAAGAGATTAGGCAACCAAGGTATATAACTCAAAATAAAAAGAGCCATCTATGAAAAACCAACAGCCAATATCATATTGAATGCTTCCCCTTAAGGACTGAGGAGGATACCAACTTCTCAGTTGGATAGCAACTCTTACCCCTCTGTTCAACATAGTCCTGGAAGTCCTAGCCAGAGTAATCAAGCATGAGAAAGAAACAAGAGGCATCTAAATAGGAAAAAAAAAAAAACAGAAGTCAAATTATCTCTTTTTACTGATGATATGTTTCTATACCTAGAAAACCCTAAAGGCTCCACCAAAGGTCTCCTAAAACTGATGAACAACTTCAGTAAGGTTTCAGGATACAAAATCAATGTACAAAAATCAGTAGCATTTCTAGACACCAATAACAATCAAGGTGAGAGACAAATCAGGAATGCAATCCCATTCACAATAGTCACAAGAAGAATAGAATACCTAGAAATACAGCTAACCAGAAAGGCAGAAGATCTCGGCAAAGAGAATTACAAAATATTGCTCAAAGAAATCAGAGAAAACACAAACAAATGGAAAAATATTCTAGAATCACGGATTTAAAAAAATTGATAATATTATAATAGCCATATGGCCCAAAGCAGTTTACAGATTCAATGTTATTTTTATCAAACTACCAAAGGGATTCTTTATAGGATTAGAAGAAACCATTTTAAAATTCATATGGAAACAAAAAGAGCCTGAATGAACAAGACAATCCTAAACAAAAAGAACAAAGTCAGAAGCATTATGTTACCCAACTTCAAACTATATTACAATGATACAGTAACCAAAACAGCATGGTACTGATATAAAAGAAACACAGAGACCAAATGAACAGAATGGAGAGGTCACAATTAATGCTGCAAATCTACAGCCACATGATCTTTGACAAAGCCAACAAAAACAAACAATGTAGCAAGGACTCGCTACACAATAAATGGTGCTGTGATAACTGACTGGGCATATGTAGAAGAATGAAACTGGAACCCTTCCTTATACCATATATAAAAATCAACTCAAAATAAATTAAAGATTTAAATGTAAAACCCAAAGCTATAAAAACCCTAGAAGATAAACTAGTAAATACCATTCTAGACATAAGAATGGGCAAAGATCTCATGATTAAGATGTCAAAATCAATTACAACAAAAACAGAATTGACAAATAGGACCTAATTAAACTAAAGAGCTCCTGCACAACAAAATAATTGTCAACAGAGTAAGCAGACAACCTAAAGAATGTGAGAAGACTTTTGAAAACCATGCATTTGACAAAGGTCTAAAATCCAGCATCTATAAGGAACTTAAATTTACAAGCAAAATCAAACAACCCCATTAAAAAGTGGGCAAAAGACATTAACAGATGCTTTTCAAAAGAAGACATACATGCAGCCAATAAAAGTGAAAAAGTGCTCAACATTACTAATCATTCAAGAAATGAAAATCAAAACACAGTGAGATACTATCTCACACCAGTCAGAATGGCTGTTGTTAAGAACTCAAAAAATAGGTGCTGGTGAGGTTGTAGAGAAAAGGGAATGCTTATACGCTGCTGGTGGGACTGCAAATTAGTTCAGCCTTTGTGGAAAGCAGCATGATAATTCCCCAAAGAATGTGAAACAGAATTACCACTTGACCCAGAAATCTCATTATTGGGTATGTAGCCCCAAAATATAAATTACCATAAAGACATATGCATACATATGTTCTTTGCAGCACTACCCACATAGCAAAAAAAAAAAAAAAAAAAAAAAAAAAAAAATCTAACTCCCATCAATAGCCAGCTGGATTTTAAAAAGTGGTACATATGCACCATGGAATAGTACGTGGCCATAAAAAGGAATGAGATCATGTTCTTCGCAGTAACATGAATGGAGGTGGAGGTCATTATCCTAAGCAAACTAACACAGTAGCAGAAAATCAGCTAGTCAGAATATCAGCTTTGCTTCTGATAAAGCTGTTTTTAGAACAGGGTTTAATAATTAGGAATGTCTTAGTTTGGGCTTCTGTAACAGAATAACAGACTGGGTGGATTAAATAATAGAAATGTATTTCTCATAGTTCTGGAGACTGGGAAGTCTAAGATTACGGTTCTGGCAGATACAATATCTGGTGAGGGCATAAATGCTGGTTTCTAGATAATGGTCTTCCTGTCCTTACATGGCAGAAAGCAGAGATGGAGAGAAAAAGCTCTCTCATGACTTTGGCTTTTATTATAACTTTTATATTAGTTTCAGAGGTACATGTGCAGGTTTGTTACACTGGTAAACTGTGTGTCACAGGGGTTTGGTGTACAGATTATTTCATCACCCAGGTAATAAGCATAGTACCCAATAGGCATTGTTTCTAATCCTCTCCCTCTTTCCACACTTCACTCTCAGGTAGATATCAGTATCTGTTGTTCCCCTCTGTGTCTCCATGTATGGTCACTATTTAGCTCCCATTTATAAATGAGAACATGTGGTACTAATACATCCAATTCAGTCCTGAGTTTTCCTTTCAGTTGGTTCCATACCCAGGAGTAAAATAGAAAAATACTATTTACTACCTCCCAAATAAAATCTTTCCAATGTTTCTCTAACGTTCCCTTGTCCAAATAAAATCTGGTCTTCAACTTCTTTAAGATCATTGAAACCAGGGTCCAACTATATTTTCCAACATTACTATCCTTGCATTCACTACCTTAAACCTCATATCCTATTATTTCAATCATTCCCTCACTTGAGTCTTAATTTCTGACCTTGTTGTCTCTTCATTATACAAAAGAGGAAACCCTAATCCTGAATGAATGTGTCTAACTTTTTTCCTCTTATACCTAGATTTCTCAGTTGTATGCAACTCACAAAGGGCACTCGATGTCTTCCAACAATGCATTTATGAATCCCTAGTCAGTTCTGTCATTTCATATAATCAAACCTTTACTATTCTCTGTCTGAATCTCCTCTTCAACTTCCTAATGCCTCCAATTACATTAGAAGAGGTCTCCATCTCATTTCTATTAGTTGAATGAATTAATTAGAATCTCTAGCAACACAGACATTCAATGGGCCAATAATAAACATTCGACAGAAATATTCTGAATGAACAATTCTTTTATGTCTGCAATTATGGATACTCTGATCTTCCAAATTTAAAATAAAAAATCCTAATGGAAAAATAAAATAAGGAGCTTCTGCACAGTAAAAGAAATTATTGACATAATAAACAGTCAACTTATAGAATGGTAGAAAACATTCACAAACAATGCATGTGACATAGATCTAATATCTACAAGAAACTTAAATCAACAACCAAAAAGAAAATGATCCCATTAAAAATGGACAAAGGACACAAACAGAGATTTCTCAAAGGACACACACATGCCCAACAAACACACAAAAAAGTGCTCATTATAACTAATCATTAGAAATATGCATATCAAAACCACAGTCAGGAGTGTCATTATAAAATAGTTAAAGAATAACGGATGCTGGCAAGGGAACAGAGAAAGGGAAATACTTATACACTGTTGGTGAAAATGTAAATTCCTTCATCCACTACAGAAAGCAGTTTAGAGATTTCTGAAATAACCCAAAACAGAACTATCATTCAACTCAGCAATCATATTACTGTGTATAAATCCAAAAAAATTTACTCTACCAAAAAAACACCTGCACTTATATGTTTGTCACAGCATCATTCACAATAGCAAAGACATGGAATCAATCTAAATGCGTATCAGTGGTAGACTGGATCAAGCCAATGTGGTACATATATACCAGCAAACATTAAGTCATCAAAAAAGGAATGAAATCATGGCCCCCAGCAACATCAATGCACCTGGAGGCTATTATCCTAAGCAAGTTAATGCAAAAACAGAAAACCAATTACTGCAAGTTCTCACTTAGTTGGAGCTAGAAATTGAGTATACATAGACACAAAGATGGGAATAATAGACACTGAGGACTGCTAGGCAGTGGGGGTGTGGACTGAAAAACTACCTATCAGGTATTATGCTCATCACCTAGGTGAAGGGATCATCCATCTCCAAACCTTACCATCACACAATATACCCATGTAAAAGCCTGCACTTGTACTCCCTGAATCTAAAGTAGACTTTGAAATTAAATCAAAGAGAGATAAATGTTTTACAGCACTACTGAATCAAATGTATTTTAATTGGAAATAGGTTTAGGTAGGTAAAAGCAGGTGGAAATAGTGTGCTTCACTGATTTGAGATTGTCTCCAAGACAGCTTTCTAACATGGGGAATCTCCCTTGGCATAATAGCTCCTTTTACACAAGACCATCACAGCACTAATCATGCTTTTCTGTTTCTGTTTATAATTTAACTCCTTGAAAGAGATGTCTTTAAAAGAGAAACTAATCTAATCTTCATGTCTCAGTAACTGGCACAACTTCCCCCATGTACTAGGATCTAAATTAATATTTGTTAAATATATTTTTTAAGACAGAGTAAAAAAAACTTGCTGTAAACAAACTGTATATTGTAATTGCTATATACTGCTTCTAGGGAATGAGATGTAGAAGCATAAACTTCTCTTCCTAAACATTTGTTAATTTTCATTCATATTTATAGTAGCATTTGTACATCATAAAAACCAATGAATACAATTTCACAACCCTTTTCTCAAGAAGAAAAGGGAATCTTTTTAGAAGAGCAGACAAGTTGCAAACAGTTTAAATCTCATTTTTTGTTGTTTATCAAAGGGTCTGAGGGATAAATGTGTCTTTAACAACCTCAATGAAATCCTCCTAAAACAGAAAATGGTAAGAATCTTTAAGCAAATTGCCTAAGAATTCTATAAGTACCCTAGATACACACTTTGAAGCTGATGAACTCAGTTGAGATTAAGGAAGTTCATGTAAAATATATGAAAAAGATCATTTTAGTTATACTTTGGAAGTAGAAGGTAATTGCATCAGTAATCTATGAAAAGACAGTTCAATAATTCCAAGAATGTGGCAGAATGTGTCCCGTATTCAAGGATTTTGCACTAAGAAAATGGTGGACCTCTAAATAATTTTAAACAGTTATTAAGGAATGTCATGATAAGACTTGTGTTTTAAGAGGCATTGCCCTGGGATCAGCATAAAAATATTTAAGAGGCTGGTGGAAAATAGAAGGAAGAAAACAATTTAGAAAGTTATTAGAGTAGTTCAGGTGGGAAATCATTCAAACGGACTCAACTAGAACAATGACAGAGACAAAACTGAGGAACATGTATCTGAGAGATTAATAAACTGAAAATGATTTGGTTCATTATTAATTTTTAGGTGAAAGAGAGTCATAAGAGTCAGAAACAACTCATAGGTTTTGGCTATCTACTGTTCCTCCCTGAGGAATTTCATTTCTCTCTTTATGGAGAAATATATAATAGTAGATTCCTGATATACCATTCCTACATGAGGAATTTTATTTTTGGCTTCATGGAGGAATAAATATAAACAACTTACCATTTTATAATACTTAGGAAGTTCACCGATAATGATTTTCACAACAATTTTCACAAGACTTTAATTCACAAGTGAATTAAAGAATTATTTTTGAACAAATGAGAGTGTGTTCAATTTTATATGTGTTGAGTCTGAGATTTTTTGTGTAGTATCTACTGAAATTTACAGCTGATGAAGAAGAGAGAATATAAAACTTAGAAATATGTCATTGTTTTTATAGAGTGCCAGTTAGCAACATGAAAAATAACATATTCCAACCTGCATGAATTTGTAATCTCAAAAATAAATTGTAGATTATGTTTATGTATTGGAAGACTGAATATTACAAAGATGCCAGTTCTTCCAAAATCAATCTGGACAGCCTATGTAATTCCTTGATGCTTCCAAAATATACATGGAAATACAAAGACTAGAAGAGGAAAGACACTCTCAAAGGAGAATAACAAAGTGGAAGGCTTTCTCTATAATTATTAAGAAATATTACTTAGCTAGAGTAATTATGAATCTCAAACTGGTTCAAGGAAAGGCAAATAGAAAAACTGACTTATGAGAATGTTGGCAGTGAAAATCAGTAGGGATAGAATATAATTTTTAAGTAATTGTGTTAGGTCAATACATAAAAAATAACGCAAATCCTTTATATTAGTTTTCTATTGCTGTTGAAGGAATTACCACAAACTTAGAAGCCGAATACAATGCCCATTTATTAGCTCAGAGTGCTAGAGGTCAGAGGTGTAGCACAGTGTGCCTGGGTCCTGTGCTCAGGGTACCATACAGCCGAAATCAAGTTGCGGATTGGACTGAGTTCTTATCTAGAGCTCTGGGAAACACATAATTCCAAGTTTATTTTTGTTGTTGAGAGAATTCAGTTTCTTGCAGCTATAGGATTGAAGTGCCCATTTCCTTGCTTTCCAGTTTCTACTCCTAGAAGCCATCCACATTCCCGGCCACATGGCCCCTCCATCTTCAATGTAAGCAATAGAGAATCTTGCTCAGGCTGAATCTGTCTGACTTCCCTGTTACTGATCTATAGATCCAGGAATAAAAGGTTTGTGATTAGGCCAGATTACCTACATAATATCCTTATCTTAAACTCAACTGATTTGGCATCTTCATTATATCCACAATAATCATTTATAGCAATACCTAGATTAATGTTCCACTTAATAACTAGAAGATCTGTGTACACTAGGAGCTGAGAACTTAGGGGTCATCTCAGAATCCTGACTACCACAGTCCCAAACCCTGCATATTCAAATATCATTTACAAAAGAACTGTAGAGTCCCATGTAACAGGCAAAATACCAACACTTTTTGCTAAATACATAGACACATATATTTTATGATTTTGGCATATATAAAGACCTATTAAATAGGACACAAAAGGTTGGCACACTAATGGGAAAAATGATGAATTAGACTACTTTATAAATAAGAATCACTAGGGGTGGCAGACTGGAGTTGGGAATATGTAAGTCAAATATGCAGGATGAACAAATCTAGAGAGAGAATATATATCATGAGAGGCATAGTTAATAAAATTGTATTGGGGATTTTTGTTAAATAAGTAAATTTAAGCTTCTCTTGTTACAAAAAAAGTAACTATGTGAGATAACAGTTATGTTAATTTGCTTCACTATAGTAACCATTTTACTATCTATGTGTATCTTATAACATCATGTTATAAACCTCAAACATACACAATAAAATTTATTTTAAAAAAGAACTTCATCAAAGCATGCCATTTAGAGAATAAAAAGCCGAGCCATGGAGTAGCAGAAGATACTGGCAAGATGTACATCCAACGAGGGACACATATCCAGTATATAAAAATAAATGCTGAAAATCAATAAGAAAAAGACAAAAACCTAAGAGAAAAAGACAAGTGACTTGTATAGAAACTTCGGAAAGAGGGTATTCAGATGTCTACTCATCATATTAAAAGGTACTCAGTTATTAGTTACCAGAAAAATTTAGACAAATTCCACAATAATATATCATTGCACCACCACCATAATAATTAAAATTATAAAGATTGACAATGCTAAATTTTAACAAGGATATGGACCAGCAGGTTCTCATGCACAATGCTGTGTGAGTATAAATTACGGCAGCCACGTTAAATTGTTTGGCATTACCTTATGCCTTAGCAGTGTCATTCGTACGCATATAGATAGCAAAACATGTGCACTTAGTAAAATGTATAAGCATATTCTTAGTAACATAATTCATAACAACCAAAAATGGAAAAGCCCCAAATCAACAGTAGAACAGATAAATTTCCTTGGCAGAGTCAAACAATGTAGACACTATGCAGCAGTGAAAACAGATGAACCGTAGCTGCATGCAACAATATGGATGAATTTTATAAAACTAATGAAGAATAAAATCATCCTGGAAAAAATATTTTATGAGTATATTTTTACAAACTTAAAAAAATATGCAAAAGTAAATATTGTGTTAGAAGTTAGAATCACATTTAACTTTGGGGAGGAGAGGTGGTACTATCTGGGCCTCAGACGGTTTCTTTCCTGTGGATAATATTCTACTTCTTTATCAAGACTGTAGCCAATTGAGTGTTGACTTTGTGATATTTCAATAAATTATATCTTTCTATTTTATGCATTTTCTGTTTAATATTGCAATCACAAAAAAAGGTAGAAATAATTCCAGATCCAACTGGTTTTCTAAATGGTTTCTAATATATATTCAAGAGTAAATTTTAAGAAACTCTTACATGGTACTGAAAAAGGAATGATTTCCCTATGATATAAAACTAATTAAGGATCATATAATGTTATAAATACAGATGAAAAAAATCCTAAATAAAATATTGACCAAAAAAATCCCCAAAATATGCATATAATATAAGCTGGGTTTATTTTGGGATCACAAAGTTGTTTTAACATTGGGAAATTGTTCAATGTACTTCATGACATTAACAGATTAAAGACTTAAAACCATATGATTATTTCAGTAGATGTATATAAACAATTTACTAATGGCATTATCTTAGGAATGATGGTCCATGTTTTGAAATTTAGTTTTCCTTACTGTAAAATGAAAAGAAAAAATTTAGAAACATAAATTATGTTTTAGAAGATAGAAAATAATATACACTATCTTGGATCCTCACATACTTTATTCTGACATTTATAAAAAACTTAAAGCAACAAATTTACTATATTTAAGTAAATCCATTTCAATTTTAGTTTTAATCCTAGCTCAGATAATTATTAATTTATGTATTGAACTTTATTCAACATTTAATTTATTACAAAACTCAGATAATTTTTTAAATAAAATTTTCTTTTAAATTATGACAATAAATATGATATCTTGGGATAAGCCTGTAGATATTTTATAATCATTCATTAATAATCAATTGCATAGGAAGATTAATTTAAAAGTCATAACTTGGCTAATGCTGAACTTTGACATAACAAATTAACGTGTATCCCATATATTTCTATTGAACTTAATAATTATTTTTATCTAGATCCGATTAGAATATCATCAGTAACAATTTAGACATTTATGAACAGAAAACTGTTCAATTTTTCTTTAAATGCGTAAATATTTTTATAGGAAAGGTAGGACTCATACTCATGGCATTAGAGAAATCTCATCTTTTAAAACAAAGAATTAGTCTATATAACAAGGGAAGCTATAGTATACTACAGATGATATTTAGCTACAGTTATCAAATATTGTTTTTCACTGACAAAAACTACTTTGTAACAGTCTACTTGTTAATTCCACAGAAGAATAAAAGTGAATAAATAGATAATTTGAATCTTTCAAATGCACTTCCAGACATGTCCAACTTCAAATTAGATGATGTTTTATAATTTCCACAATGGTGTCTGGGAATGGGGGTCAGTAATCAACAGATTTTAAAAACTAACTCCAGAATATTGTACTTTTTGAAATGTTTGGCACACAAAATACGGGTCTTCTTTCATTTCTAATCAATGTTTATTTTTACATCCTACTGGTAAATCTAGTGTATTTTTTATACTATTTTTTAATTTTTAGAGATCTCTAATTAATGAAAGATACCAATAGGTAATGTAATTCTGAACAATTGTACAGAAATGACAGAGCATCTGCTTTCACCCAGAGCCCCTGTGATCATCCTAAGCACTGATTTTATGATGTGTTCTCCACATTGATTCTGCCTGAATTGGCCCATCTGTAAGATTTTTAGTGACTTACAATTTGCACTGCTGATATTAAAAGAAAAAAAAAACAACTTGAAAAATCAGAGTCTTTCTCATGTTTCCAGTCTTTCCCATAGCATCGTATTTAAGAACCTGAACTCAAATGTGATGAATCTAAATTCAAATGCCAGTTCTTCTGAGAGTTACTTCATCTTTCAAAGTTATACCAGTAAAACAATGAAAATAGTGGCTAGTTCATTAGTTCATTGTGCTAATAGAATGGGATACTGCATATAAAACACTTAGCCCAGTAACTCACAATTAATATTAGCTGTAAATATTATCGTCCCATAGACGGAAGCAGTACCAAGGGTCCGGGGTGTTTACGTTCTGAGAGTCAAGTTCACAGACTCAGTGAACAGACAAGATGAGTAATAAGAGTAAATCAACTAAGAATGAGAAGGTAACAGATACAAACACACGTGGATGCACAGTGAAAATATGTAGATGAGCAATTTAAAAAAAGCAAGAGACTTTCTAAAATCTGGTTAGTTTTCTGACTTTAAGTTGAAGAATAATTTGCTTACAGTAAAGTATATAAATCCTAAATGTTGAGCTTAATGAATTTTTCATATGTATCTACCTCTATATCTACCATACGAATAGAATATAAGACATTTATATCCCCCTAGAAGGCTCTCTCACGGTTCATCCCAGTCAACAACCACCCTCCCAAGGTAATCACTAGTGTGATTTCTGTCTTGAGCTCCATACAAATGAAATGATATACCATATGCATTCTTCTGTGTCTGACTTCTTTCATTCAACATAATGCCTATGAGAAGTAGCTAAGTTGTCTTTTTTCTGCTGTTGTAAAATATTTTATTAGATTTTACTACAATTCATTTATTCTTACATTGGACTTTTAGACTTCTCCATTTTAGGGCTTATATAAATAAAACTTCTGTAAGTTGTTTTAAAGTTTGCATGTACATTTTTTAATAGAAATAAACACTCATTGGTATTTCACATATATATATATACACACATACACCTAAGAGTGGAACTGCTGAGTTACAAAGACATGTATATTTGGCTTTAGACATTGCCAGATAATTTTATATTTACTCTCCCACCTACCAATATCAAACCTCCAGTTGAGCCACACCTTACCTTGCTAATACTTGATACTGGCCATTGTTTCATTTTTAGCCAATTTGATAGGAATTTAAATTATATTCATTGTGATTTTAATTAGCACTTCCCTGGTGACTAATAAACTTGAGAATCATTTTATATGCACCTTGGCTAGTTGAAATTTTTTTCCCCTGAGGTGACTGTTGAAGCATTTTGCCCATTTTTTAAAGAAATTGAATTACATACGTATTTATGTATTTATCTTTCACATTAACAGTCTATCATTCATCTCAAATTCTGTGTATGACATAAGGTTGGAATCAGGATTTACATTATTAAAATTCCTACACAAATATCCTTTTTATATACCACCATTTATTGCATTGTATTGGTGCCTTTGCTGTATGTTAGGTGTGCAGGTCTGTTTCTCAGCTACTAATCTATTGGGTGGTTTATTTTTTCTTGTATGGATATGCTTATGTGTCTTTATTTCTATATCTTTACAGTAAGGATACTTGATGGTATAAACCCTCTGAACTGTTTTTCTTCTTCGAGATTATCTTGGCTACTCTAGTTCTCTTGAATTTTGACATAGATTTTACACTCAGGTACATTTTCCAAATCATTCTTTCCCTCTGTAACATTGACTAAAGAGTAATCATTGAGAGCTGTAAACTATAATGAAAATTTCCTAAGTTATTATTTAAGTCCCTTAAAATATGTTTCAAACCTATTATCCAGCCTTATTTTCCAATTACTCCTCTGTATTAACCTCTCACTGTCCCCAATGTGTTTATTTACATTTCCTGCATCTGTCATTTGACAGCTGTTTCCCCAGCTGGAATGGTCCTCCAAGTTCCTTCTGCATATCCACTTTTTATTTCTGTTTCTGGAAGTTTCTATTTCCAGGTTCAAAACCCACTTTCCCAAAACAGCTTTCTTTCCTCTCTCTAACCTTCACTGAACTCTGCATCATCTGACCTCCCACTATAGTTATTTCTTGAACTAAAAATATTTTGAACTAATCACACATAGCCTTCCATTTTTAGTTGTTCTTTCATGGGACAACTTTTGGCACAAACCTTAACTTCAAATATTTTTTTTAACCCTTCACAACCCTTAACATGCTGCTTGTATATACAAGATGCTAAATAAATGAATGAATGACCAACATTGTTTGATTGAAGAGCTTTTAAAATGAGAATACTGGAATCAACACTTGCACCATAGTATAAGAAACTATATTGTGAAGTTAAAATATATTTGGCAACTTGGGAATTTGACTGTTGCCTGCTAGAACCTGGGTTGCACCATTAATCTCTGCATCCCTGCATTGTTATAACTAGTTTTCTCACATGTATATGGTTGAAAAAACTTAGGAATTTTATGAAGAATATGTTTTATGCAACACCACAGGAAAAGGTCTTTTACATTATAAACCTATAAAGTAGCATCTTCAAACCATTAAAAATATAGATAGGATATAAAACAGCTACTTCAGGGATTTAGTTTAAATTTACTATGTCTGCTTTTAGGAAAAATGAATTACAAAATGGGAATAGGTCCCTTGAAATTAATTGAACTTTTTTGGAAAAAAAAAAAAATCTAAACAACTTCATTTAGAATCCCTCTTCTGACTATATACTCAAAGGAGATGAAATCCTGCCTTCTAAAGATATTTGCCCTTCCATGTTCATTGCGGCATTATTCACAACAGCCAATATAAGGGAAAAAACCTATGTGCCCACCAATGGATGAATGGATAAAGAAAATGTAGTATATATATCTACACAATGGAATATTATTCATCCTTAAAAAAGGAGATCCCACCATTTGCTTCAACATGGATAAGCCTGGAGGACATAATGCTAAATGAAATAAGCCACAGATACATAGAAAAATATTAAATGATCACATTGACATGTGAAATTTTAAAAATCGCAGAAACACACAGAGATAGAGAATGAAACATTACTGTGCAGTGGGGGAAGAAGAAATAGAAAGACATCGGGCAAATGATACAAAATAGCAAATATGCAGAAGGAGCAAATCTAGAAACCTAAAGTACGACATGAAGACTAAAGTTAGTAAAATTGCATTGAGTTAGGGATTTTTGTTAAACAAATAGATTTAAGCTGCTCTTGTTACCACAAAATAGTTACTACTATATGTGTGATTGAAGGGGTGAGCCCCGCAAGAGCCGAGGCAAGGGTCTGAAGCCTCAGCATGTTCTCATATAAACATAGAATTAGGAAAGAATTAGAGATATAGTTACATAGTTATTCCTATAATCATAAATAATCACATAGCTATTCATATGTAATCATAAATATATACATATATATAATCACATAACTCTTAATCTTACTAATAAGTCTCAGGTCAAGAAGCATGGGACTGAAGTGGCACTGGGAAAGAGGTGACCCTAAGGCAAGTTGCTCTAAGTCCTCTGTCACGCCTGCATAAGGGCTGCTGGAGGATGCCCTGGCTGTGTGAGTGTCAGCGCTGTGAAAGCGTCCACTGTTTAGCCAGCTAGGGAATGAGACGTCCAAGATGGCTGAGAGTGAGGTGAAACTGCACACTTCCAAGCTCTCGTGGTAAGCCTGACAGCTGTCAGGGAGCCCACAGACATCTGGGAAATTCATTGTCTCTACGTGGTGCTGTGCTTCAGCGGTCACATTCCACGTCTACTTTCAAGTTCTGCTTCTGCACCTGGTTCCTCTTTTTCTTAGAAGAATTAGTAACATAAATCTTCATGACCTTGTTATTCCTTGACAAGTATGAAAAAAGTGTCGACACCTTAGGTTTTTTCCTTGCCTCAGCTTCTTCAAAGTCTTGGGCCCCCGTCTCCAGGATACGTGATTTACCTGACCCTATCACTAACCGCCATTACCTCATTCCACCTGCCTGTCCCCCTGCTTTGTACTCAATAAAAGTCAGAGCATTCAGGCACTCGGGACCACTGCCGGACTCCACGCTTTGGTGGCAGTGGACCCCCAGGCCCACACTCTGTTTTCTCTCTCTTCGTGTCTTGTGTCTTTTATTTCCACAGTTCCTCGTCTCCACACCAGCAGAGATGGGCTTACGGGACCCTGTAGGACCGGACCCTACATGAGATGAC
>PVKP010033272.1:0-25099 GCA_004027715.1 Plecturocebus donacophilus | reverse complement strand
CGTGTCTCGGCACTGCAGATGACACCCCGGCCTACAGGAGGCCCCATCTGTGCTCAGGGCTCCCCAGATTCTCTCTGGCCTGGGCTTCCCACCGAGCTTCACACTCAAAGCTCGAGAGGCCTCCTCGCCTTTCTCACAGGCCCAACCACTCCTGCAGGAGTCTGCCCATTAGCCCGGGGCTGGAGGGTGGTCTCCATCACCTTCCTCTCCCACTCCTGTCCGTCCCACCCTCCACAGAGCCTCATTCATAGAGCGCAGGGATCATGGCTGGCCATGGCTGCCCCTCCCCAGGCCCGAGCATGACCAGCGCTTTCTGGGAGCTCAATCCGTAACTGAATTGTGGCCAGGCGTGTGGCTTATGCCTGTCACCCCAGCACTGCAATATCAGTATTTTGGGAGGTTGAGGCAGGAGGATTACAGGAGCCCAGGGGCTGGAGACCAGCCTGGGCCACATGGCACAACCCGGTCTCTAAAATATGTATATATATAATTTAGCCGGGCATGGTGGCATGTGCCTGTGGTCCCAGCTACTCCAGAGGCGGAGGTAGGAGGATCACTTGAGCTTGGGAGGTTGAGACTGCAGTGAACCCCGATATCACCACTACACTCCAGCCTGGGCAAAACAGCCAGACCCTGTCTCTAGATAAATAAATAACTGAATTGGGCACCTGGGCAAGAGTGAATGCCACAGCCACTGGCGGCGACCCGGGTCCCAGCAGGGGATGGTGTCCTCGCACGCCTGTGCAGGCCAATGAGACATTCCCCCACACTCATGGAGGGAGACTCCCAAGTGTTGCCGCCTCCCTGACTTTGCTGATGAGGCCACGGGATTGCAGGGGTGCTCATATCCCAGACAGAAGGAGGGCTGGCCCTGCTCCCAGCTCCCCCACCAAGCCTCTGGAGACTGCACCAGGGTCCAGGTGGGTGAAGCCCAGTGGACTGAGAATCAGGCCCAAGCAGCTCAGCATCAGCCCCAAATCCCTCCTTCTCAGGGCCTCAGTTTCCCCATCTGCAAAACGGGCCCTCGCCCCATGCTCCACATTTGTGGCTGCTGGAGAACTTTCTAGAGGAGACAGAACAGCTGAGACGTAGCTAAAGCAATACTGCCGCTCACAGAAAGAGCAGGTTTCATCCACAGAACTTTCTGGAATCCACGCGAGTGAGGCCTGCGTCGGAGGTACGTGCAGGATCTGGGTATCATCCCTGTGACAGGACAGGACCCAAGATGGGCCTGCGCAGACCTTCCCAGAGGCCTGGACTTGGCCCTGAGCTCCGAGCTGGAGCCCAGATCACACTTACTCTTTGAAGGTTTGCTAGAAATCTCAAAGGTCAGCTGTTCTTCTTATGTTTCCAGAATTTATTGATTTTGTCTGGGCTGGAGAGGCAACAAAAAGGCTTTTATTGCTGTTTCTGTGGCTGCACTGGGCAGCGAGCAGAGGACGCACAGCCCACTGCACCTGTCCCAGGGGCCCAGCGGCCAACATTCAGGCCCCGAGGGGCCGCTGTCGCCTGCCCCAGACTTGCCCCACCTCACCCGATGGGCCTGTCCTAGTGCGTGCCCTTACACGCCTGTGCCAGCTGATGAAATAAGCCCCCCACACGCATGGAGCAGCACCTGGGTTTCGCTGCCTCCCTGGGTTTGCTGACGAGGTCGTGGATTCCCTGGGATGTTGACATCCCAGACAGAAGGAAGGCCGACTCCGCCCCCGGCTCCCCCACCAAGCCCCTGCCCACTCCGAGGCTCCGGGGAGTGCAGCTCAGCCTCCTGGAGTGGGGGGAGGCTCAGGCGCACCGCCCAGTGCCTCTGAGAAGGGGCAGCCTGTGAGCGGGTGGGAGAGGCGGAGGGCAGAAAAGGCAAGCCAGGGCACCGGGACTGACGGGAGCTCGTGCACCGCTGGCCGTGGCCCCGAAGTATGCCTGGTTCCCTCATTCATTCTTCACTCACTGGTCGCTCCAACCTTCTGTACTAAACTCCACCTTGTGTCCCCTGGTGCTGTCCACCCCAAGAACCGTCAGGCCAGGGCAGCCGTCTGGGGGCCCCACCTCCATCACGGGATCAGGTCCTCCAGGTCTGTGGCTGAGGAACCGGGGCCCATCCTTCAAGGGGCAGGCAGGCTGCACCCGCAGTGTATTCTAACCTTGGGACCCTATTCTCGGCGGGTGTCAGGAGGCATTGCCTTGGGCCAGCCGAGTGGGGTCCCTCTTCATCCTGCCAGGTCTCTGCTTGCTCAGGTTGCGCCGATTCTCACTGCCCAGGGCTGGGAGGCACTGTGGACCCTGTGTGGGTATCTTACAGGCAAGCAAAGTCGCAGTGTGCACGTCCTATCCAGACAGGTCCCTAGACCCCCAAGCCTTGATCTTCTGTGAAATGGGAGTGCTTGGGTCCCCATCCTTGCCGAGAGCTGCTCTGGGGCCACTGAGAGGCTGATTCCCTTGAGCTGCCACGTGTTAGACACGCACCACGAGCCGGTGCCTTCATGCTGGGTATGTGGCCCTCCCCGTGGAGGACAGAGGACCGTCACCGTGGTTGCTGTGGGGACCTGTGTGGAGGCAGCTGACTGCAGAGGGGCTCACCCCAGGGCTGCTTTTCCCAGGGGGTCCCAGCTTGGTCCAAGCTCCCGGCATGGGTGGCCCAGACTTTCTCTCAGCTCCCAGCTGTGGTCTGAGGTTCCTCCCACCCAAATTCCTCTCTCCTTTCAGGAGTGTCAAACCTGCATCACGGTCTGGTCACAGCCAAGCCACCCCTGAGCTCCATCCCCTGAAAGGGCAGTCCCTCCTCAAGCTGCTGCCTCCCTCCCAGCCCTGGCATAGGGCCTGGCATGTAGCAGGTGCTTGGTAAACACTCACAGTGGAGTCAGCAGGACAGGCGGGAGCTCTGAGTCTCCTCCCCTGCGGTCTTGGCGATGAGCCCATGCAGTGAAGGGAGCTGCACTGGGCAGTAGTGAGCACCCCATCATCAGAGGCATGCAAGAGGACCCGGATAACCATTTGATGGGGACTTTGTAGGCACAAGGGTGAAACATGAATCAGCACAAAGTATGGCTTCTGCAAACTTCCTTCTTGGCTCAGAACAACACAGCCCTGTGCTGGGCGCTCGAGTTCCACAGGAACAGTGCAGGTTGAGCCAGCGATTCAGAAACATCGCAGTCCGTGAGCCACCGTCTCCCACGCGGCCCTTCTCACCAAGTTCTAAATGAAAGCTGTTCATTAGGGCGACAGGTTTACCATCTTGGAATGAGACTGGCTGGGAGGTGTTCCCCCCTGAGGAGGAGAAATCATGTTTGAGTAGTGAGCACACTTGCAGGGGACAATGCTTTCGTGGCTGTGGCTGTGGCTGTGGGGAGCGTTTTATTTGGAGATTTTTCCTCCCATCTCAGCAGCGCCGGAGAAAATGGCTCCGATGAGCTTCACTGCTGCAGTTTTACGGCACCGCCAGGATGCTGGGTCTGAAATTGTGCCCATTGCTGGGGCTGCTCAGAGCTCGGTATCTGTTCCTGGGAAGTGGGGGGCAGGAGTGGCAGCAGGATGGTCTGGAGGTCCCTGGGCTGGGGCAGTGCAGGCCTCTGGCTACCGTTTGGCCTGGAGCCCCAGCTTCAGCAGACCCAGCCCCAGCACAGAGCACAGCAGAGCCTGGTCTCAGGGGAAAAGGCAGCATGGGGAGCTAGGGAGGGGCCCACCTGGGGAAGGCTCGCTCACTCACTCACCGGAGCAGGGGCCGGGCTGGGAGAGGCCCTTCAGGCACACCACTGCCACTTGGGAGCCGGGCCAGAGGTCGGAGGAACTGTCTCCAGACAAGCCAGGTTTGAAGGTGGTGCAGAGGCAGGCTGGGGTGCAGCAGCTGAGAGCTCCCTGCTGCAGGCACAGATCCCTGTCCTCGAGGTTTTGAAGCCCAGGGAGATGCAAGGGAGTGCCCGACAGGCCAGGATACTAGCAGTGCAGGCCCAAGAGACACCAGCCTGCAGCTGTCCAGGAGCCAGGGGGCTTCAGGGAGGAGGTGGACGAAGCAGCCTTACCTCCTCTCCAGGGCCGCCTCCCACTTGAATAGCCACCTGGCCGCAGCGTCTGGCATCCTGTGCAGAATCATCTCTGTGCCCACCCGAGGCCCCTAGGGCCCAGTGCCTTCGCTGCAGTTTTGGCCTCCGGGCTGTGTGTGGGATCTGCCCTGGGACCTCCTCCTCCTGGGGCCGCTGAGCTGGGATGTCACGCTGGTGGCAGCTGCTGATGGTTGTCCCACCACTCTGTGGGGGCTCATGAGAAGCAGGAAAGCAGGTGGGCACTGACGAAAGGAGACCGACCCGTGACATCCACACACCTGGACTCGGGGGTGGACTCCCAGCCCCAGCGTCACCCTCATGGTGGCCGGAGGGGTGCAGTCCTGGTCTCGGATCTTCCTCCCCTTAGCTCTCCTCCCCCAGCTCGGAAGAAGCTTTCAAGGCCTGCAGCAAACACATGCAAATTGCAGCTTCCACTGAAGCCTCCATTCCGCTAGAGGGCCAGACGGCTACAGGTTCACCGTGGTACCCAGCACTGGCCCTGAGCAGGCGCCAGGGGAGGAATTCCGTGTGGGTTCTGTGGGGCTGCCCGCTGAGGGCATAGGCACGTGTCCCTCTCCTTCTGTTCTCTCCCCCAGCCCAGTTCAAGCCATGTCCACAGAAGCCACAGAAACTCCAGTAACTGCACATCAGCTGAGACCCCAACCCAGAGTCGTGGGCGGGTTGGGGCTCTGGGAGGCAGATTTGTGGGGCATCCACCTGCCTCCCTGCAAGGTCCATCTGCCCCCAAGTCACAGCCCTGTTGGGAGGGGCTCCCATGCCTCATGAACGCTGGTCCTCGGCTCACCCCATGTCCCGGGCACCTGGGGGTGGAATTCCAATCCCAGCCCCAGCCTCCATCAGCCCTGTGGAGGCACGGGCCACCCTCTGCTCCCAGCCTCGGCCTCCCCCATCCTTGGGGATGACCAGGCACTTCACAGAGCTTTGGGAGAGTGGGTGCTGGTAAAGGGTGCGCAGCGTCTCCACGCTGCAAGACCTAGCAGGTGCGAGGAACTCAGCTGTTGGCAGGCTTAGTTAAGAGAGGTGCAGGAATGTGCTGAAGTCACACAGCGGGAACCGGGCAGAGCCGGGATCTGAGCCCCCTAAGGGGAAGGCCGTTCTAGACTCCTGGCGTTGCATGTCACAGGCTGGGTGGGGACCTGGCAGGAGTCTAGGGCCAGCCCTTAGTGCCGGTGGAGCCACGGGCCTCTCCTCCTCCAGGAGCAGAATCGCCCCATCCTCCTGCCGGCTGGGCCAAGCTCCTCCGGCGAGTCGATGGGAGATAAGAGCGCTGGCTCCTGCTGGAACTGTGCAGACAGGCTGGTAGTTTTCCGTCATCCCCGCAAATGACAAGCCCTGCCGGAGGCCAGGTCGGGCTGGAGAGTCCCTCCTCCTCACCCCTGAGCAGTGTGACCAGGCTTACCTTTCCAGAACCTCTGGGCCTGGCTTGGGAGCCAGCCTCTCCCACCCTCCACAGATCCCGGTGGCTGTCCAGCCACCCCCACGGTTTACTGAGCCTGCGAATAAATTGTAACGGGATGCTGCACTTTACAGTTGACAAAGCGCAGCCATACCCACCTCCGGGAAGCTCCTGCCGCCCACTGTCCCCTGAAGTCCGTGTCAATACCTGCATTTCAGATGGAGAAGTTAAATAATATAACACCAGCACCCGGAGGGCAGAGGGGACTCTACTTGCTGCTCAATTGTTCTGTGAGCCTAAAACTGCAAAAATAAATAAATAAACAAAAAATAACAAAACAAAAGCCATAGTCTATTAAACAAAACATCATGTACAAGGAGCCAGGGAGGCCGTGGACTTCGAGGCGGGCTGCTCTGGCTTTGCGGCTCACCAGGCTTTTGTGCGAAGCTGCAGCTTGCCCTCTTCACTCCTGAGTAGTATTCCACGGTATGGAGGCACTGCAGTTTGTTTATCCATTTACCAGTTGTTTTGGGTTGTTTCCAGCCTGTTGCTATCATGAACGAAGCGATCACAAACATGGAAAACAACACAAATGCTGCCCCAGGATTGCAGACGTGGTGGCTGCAAAGCCCAGCTCCACAGGGAACCAGCACAGCAAAAGCGACGTGACTCCCTCCGGAGTCAACACTGCCTGGCACCCACCCTCTGAGGAGCCAGCACCCGGGCCACGTGACAGCCACAGAACGGCCGCCTCCTCTCCTCCCAAGGCTCCCTCAGTGCAGGACCACAGGAGGCGTGGCCTTGGGAGGAGCCAGGACATGGACCACAGCCTTATGGCCCCGCAGACTTGCCCACGAGACACCCCTCATGCTCCTGCACCCCAGGTGGAGGGACCTCAAAGACCCCTCTCCACACCCAGGGCCACAAACAATCTTGGACACCACACTTGTATCCTGGCCAGCCCAGAGACATGAGCGCAGACTGTGCAGCCCTGCCCCTCCCCAGCTGGGGACCTGGTTGTTGCGTGACCGCCCCAAGGCTCACATTTCTCAACTGCAGGGGCGTCTAAACTCCCCGTGTAGGCCAGGTGCAGTGGCTCACACCTGTAATCCCAGCACTTTGGGAGTTCGAGGTGGGTGGTTCACCTGAGGTCAGGAGTTCGAGACCAACCTGGCCAACATGGTGAAAGCCCGTCTCAACTAAAAATACAAAAATCAGCTGTGGTGGTGCGTGCCTGTAATCCAGCTACTCAGGAGGCTGAAGCAGGAGAATCATTTGAACCCGGAGGGCAGAGGTTGCAGCGAGCCGAGATTGCGCCACTGCACTCCAGCCTGGGCGACAGAGCGAGACTCCGTCTCAGTGCCCACCACACAGCAGGTGCTGTCATAGTCCTTGGGCTACAGCTGGGGACATCAAGGCTGGAGAAGGAGGGAGCTTGCCCCATCACACAGCGTCAAATGGGGAGGAAAATGGGCTCAGGAGGTGTTACGGGCTGGGGCGTGTCCTCCCTAGATTGCTGTGTTGAAGCCCTGACCCTCAGGACGTCAGAATGGAACTGTTTGGAGACAGCTTCTTTAAAGAGGTAATTAAGGTACACTGAGGTTATATGGGGGCCCTAATCCAGTCTGACTGATGTCTGGTAAGAAGGGGAGGTGGGACACAGACCCACAGAAGGAGGACCAGGTGAGGACGTGTCTGCAAGCTGGGCGGGAGGCCGGGAGAAACCAGCCCTGCTGGCACCTTGACCCTGGACTTGCAGCCTCCAGAGCTGTGAGGTGGTGAGCCCTGTTGCTGAAGCCGCCCAGGCTGGGGTATTCTGCTAAGGCATCCCCAGCGTACTCACGTGAGGGCTAACCCCAGAGCACCCGCTCCCAGCCGCCGCTGCTACCGCAGACTCAGTGGCCTCCCAGAGGGCGGCTGCCCGCCTCCACCCACCTTCGCCGCCCCACCCCACCCAGACCGGGCAGGGCCGCGTATAAAAGTGCCACGGTTTGCAATGTTGCGCTTGCTTATGTGGTCATCCGGCCGCTGCCTGCCCACCACAAGTCTGCACAGTTTATGAGGGCAGGGGTGTCTCTGTCTTGCCAACCTGGTGCCTGGAGTGCTGCGGGCACTTGATGTATGTTTTTTTAGAGGAATCATCATAAATGTGCATTGTTTTTCTGCTATAATGACAGTGAGAATTATAGGAGGGCAGTACATTCCTGTTGCAGGAATTCATGGGCGCTGTCTTTCTCAGTGTTCTCATGCGCAGCTGATGTTGAATAAATGCTTCTTGAATGAATGAAATGGATGATGGATGATCCAGTGGATGAATGAATGAAGGAAGGAAGGAACTCCCTCTCGGAGAGCAAAGCTGAAGACACCGGAAGCAGAAGCCTGTGCTGACACCTCACAGATCCGGGCGGGCGGCTGGGGATGCAGTCCCGTGGGAATTCCCTTCCAATCGGGATTTCCTTCTGCCTTTAGAGAGAAGCCCGGCTTCTGCTGGGAGGAGGGCCGGGCTCACGGTGAGCCGTGTGTTAGTGAGATGCCGTGGGCACTGTGCTCAGAAGGGCGCCACGCTCGGAGGCACCTGCTTGGGGTTTCATGCTCTGCAATTGCCTCTTGAAATTCTTACCAACCTTGGCTTTGAACTTTGCTTTGTGAGGGACCTGTGAAGGGACACTGGACCCTTCAGCCACCTGCTGACCCCAGGACAGCTGTCACTTGATCTCCTCTCCCTGATCCTACCCTGCAAACACTGTCACCTACCACCGCTGCAGGGGCCCAGTGAGACCAGGCAGGCATCCCATGGCATCAGGGCAGGGCAGGGTGGAGGTCACCCCTGGCATGGGTTGGCATTTGACCCACTCCCCATCCAGACATGGAGCACATCTAGCAATGGAGTTTCCATCCCTGGGGACCTCAGGGCCATGGCTCCCTGGGGACAGGAGACTGCCCTCCATGAGCCGGCACCCCAAGCTTTCATTTTGCACAAAGCCACCCTCCCTCCCCGCTCCTGCAGCCAGTGAGCCTGTTGGCTCTGAGTGTGGCTGTGTCATGGGCCCGTGGCAGATGCTGTGTACCTGGCCCAGCCCCACAGGGATCCCAGTTAGGGTGGGAACAATCCACCAAAGGGCCCGCTCTTCAGGCGGTGAACACTCCCTGGGAAGCTGCCGCAACCGCTCTTGGGCTCGGCAAACCCGCGTCCCCTCCAGAGCCACCGTGGACAGGGGCTTGGGCTGCCTGCCCTAACTGTGGAGTCTGGCTTGGTCGCTGAGCAGCCTGGGGACCTGGGCAAGCCAAGCCACTGAGCCTGGCCGAGCCCTCCCTGGCCCGGGATGACCAGAGCGGGCAGGAGCAGGTGCCCCCCCGCTGAGGGGCGGGGACGTCATTCCTGGGACGCCCCTTGGTGGTGGGGAGCGTGCAGGACACTGGGTGCCAACGCCTGGCTCTGTGCTGCAGCGATCCAGCCATGCGCGCTGACCTCAGGTGACACTCTCCACACTGTGTCTGGAGGCTGTTCCCGCTCTAGAGTGGCTAAGCCAGGGCGGTGCTCTCTGAGGATCACCAGAGGCCAGGTCAGCCTGGGGAACAGACCTGCATGGAGTTGAAGGGGACCTAGCCCCACCCCAAGAGCTGGGTGATGCTGGCCAGGAGACCAAGAGTTCCCGCCATGGCGGCCAGCTCCTGCTCAGTAGGTGCCAGAGGGGTTGGATGGGGCAAACACCCCCAGGCCCTGGCAGAGCTCTGCGGCTGGAAGGGTGGTCAGGGGACTGGCAGTCGGGGGCTCAGGTTGGGGCAGGAAGGGTGCATGTGGCCTTGAGGAGGCTGCCCAGGCTGCCCAATGTACGCTCCAGGGCGACTGTATTGTCCCGAGTCCCGTGGTCATTGTGTATCTGTGGCGGTCCGTTGAGGGATGTCACCTCCCCTCCCCAGACTGTGAGCCCCATGAGGGCAGGGTCTGCGTGCCCACCCACATGCTCCATCCTGGCTGCAGGGCTGACGAGCCAGAGGCACTGAAGGAATGACCCCGAGTTCTGTGGGAGTGCAGCCTCCGTGGACCGTGCTGTGGGCAGAGGAGGAGGCTGAGGTGCATGGCTCACCCACCTTCCGCTTCACTGACCCCACAGCACCTGGGGCCAAGATCGAATCCGCATTTCACAGAGGAGGGGACTGAGGCTCAGCGAAGCCACCCAGCTGGTGAGCGGTAGAGCCGGCTTCTGCCTTCTTCCCTCCCCACCGTGAGGGCGTTGAGGGCTCAGAGTCAGACAGCCTGTGGCACCCAAGGCCTGCGAGGAGCATGCCCAGAAGGCCCCACCACGGAGGCAGGAAACCCCGGCTCTGAGGACACTGGCAGCCCCACACGGAGGCTCAGGGGCCCCAGGCATCTTTGACTTCCAGGTGATTACATCCACCTCTGATGTCCAGGTAACCCCCTTCATCTCTGAGGCTCAGGTGACCTCATCTCTAAGGGCTTTCTGTCTGCTCTCGCTGGTCAGCTGCCCTGGGTCTGAGCCCCCAACAGCTGGCCAGCTCCTCCCCGGTGTCCCCGCTGGCTGTGAGCTCCTGGTGGCTTTCCTGTTCGTACTCCACAGATCAGTGCAGGGCACAGCATGGGCACAAACACATGTTGAAAGTGAGCGAGGAGGGAGTGACATGTATGCAAATTCAGCCTAAGCGTTTCCTTGGAAGCTACCCTAAGACCTAGGGCTGACAGTTCACTCAGGCGGCTTCCCTCTTAGTAAAATGGAAAACTCCCAGGAGTCAGGGCATGCCCATCCCGACCGGGTTGTCCCGGGGCTAGCGCTGGAAGTGTGTGGGGGATGAGCAGCCCCCGCTGGAGACTGTCCGGGTGGCTGGGCTGCGGCACCATTGCGTTTCTTCCAGCCTGAAGCCTGTGCTGTTTTACTCTAAACGAACTCCTCCGTCCCAGCTGTGGCCTCTTCTCCCTAAATGCAGAGGGTCCATGGCATAGCCGGGTGGCACCCCTCCAGACCCCACCGCCCCCAACTCTGCTTTTCTGATTATTTGGAGGAGTCAGCCCAGGGAGCTCGGAGGAGGATGACCCCAGAGCCCCAATGTTATGCTCTGAGTGGACAGTAGCCTTAGAGAAGCCTCTCTGAGCCTCAGTTTCCCCATCAGTAGAAGGGGTCCAGGTGGTCTCTAGATGCTTTGAGTGAACCAGGGCCATCCTGTGGTGTTGGAGGCACCTGTCCCTCCCCCGCCTTGGACAGAGCAGAGGAAGAGACAAGGAACAGAAAACGAAGGTGCAGAGATTCCCTCCCCACTGTGGCTGCTCTGGGCAGACGCTGTCCTGCTTTCCCAACCGGATCCGAGCCACCGTGAGGGCAGAACTGTGCCTTTGATACATTCACATAAATTCTTCCAACATGCATTAAGTGCCTGCTGTGTGCAGGCCTCTGTGCAGGGCCTGGGAGTGAGGTGAAACAGAAGCCAGCTGCCTAGAGGACTTTCCTCCCCAACTAGGACAGGGCCTGAGCACCCCGGCTGTGCACGGTTGTCCAGGAAGTCCCTTCCCTCCAGAGAGGAGGGCCTGAGAACCCTGCTCCGCCTCCACCCTGCGCCCCAGGCCTCCAGAAGCCCCTCCCCAGAGGGCCAGTGCCCCCAAGGTCAAGCGGTCACCCACTTGGAGGGCCTGGCATGGGCCCGCTGGGGCTTTTGGGATTAAGGCTCGGCCATATCTGCCCAGAACCAGCTCCCGGCAGAGCCCAGCCCTTTAATGAGCATGTTTTTTTGATTATTCCTGAGGTCTCCAGGGTCCTCACTGGCTCTGCACAGAAGCCGTGGGAGGTCAGGGCCGGAGAGAGTGGCTTGGCCCATTTTCCAGAGGACCCAGGCTCAGGGCATCATGTGATTCAGTCAGGTCAGGGGCCCAAAAGCCTGGGGCCTGCATGCCCAACTTTAGCAATCTTGAGAAACCTACCCCAGTACCAGCTGACAAAGGTGCCACCCACAGTCACTCCTCATCCCATCCTCAAAACAGGGTCCCCGAAGAGGCTTCCTCGTTGCGAGGCTCTGAAACAGACAGCCCTGAGAGGGCCCAGGCGATATCCATCAGCTTCATACAGCTCTCCTGCCCTCTCCCGGCTCGTCATCAATCTGTTTATTCCAAATTGGCAAGTCACGCCTCTGCGTTCAGCAAACCCCACCTTGGCAGGGGGCCCCGACTGCCAGGCTCGGAGGGTTACGGAGCGGTATCGGGAGGAGAGAATCTCCCTGTTGTCTGTCTCCCACTTGAACAGTCGTGGGAACAACAGCAATCACTTTGAATGACGGCTTCATCTGGACCAATTAGAAGCGGGCCGATTTTGCCTGAAATTCAATTTGCGACGGCAGCACACTCTAGGAAACGGGTAACTGATTTTTCACCACAAACATTTTGGCATTGTGTATCCTGGGCGGGGTGATCTCGAAAAGCGGCCTGATTGTTCGGAATCGTTCCTAAGACGATGTAATGAACACAGAGCCAGGCCTCACTCCCATCGTGAAGGAGCACGGGCACTGCTGTCTTCACGTAGCTGCCGAGGTTTCAGAGTGCAGGTGATGTCAGAAACCATGCAGCGATGCTGGCGGAGTGTGATTCTTGAGCCCCGTCTGGCCCCATTGGCTCAACGTGTAACCTAAGCGTGGTTTGCAATGGAGGCGGAAGAGCCACAGCTCAGAGTTAGCCGGTAGGGACGCCAGATGCAGAAGACAGAGACATGTAGGAAAAGTCACGCGCACACTCCGAGCTGGTTTTCTCATCTGTAAAATGAAGCTAACGTCGTGGACGGTGACCGCTCTCGCTGAGGGATCCGGTGTGGTGGGGTGCGTGTGCAGCACAACCCAGCATCTGGCTCCGAGATAGCATCTCTCCATGGCAGTCCCTTTCTGGAGCTCAGTTTTCTTGTCTGTAAAATGGGTGCATCGATCCCACCTGGCAGAATCATGACAAGCACGTTAACAGAGCACCCGGCCCAAAGTCTGGCAGGTGGTGGGCACGTCAAATGCTGGCGGCTGGGGCTGGTGTCACATCTGCGCTTTCGTTATTACGCCTGATGCGCCCTGGGCCTCTGCAGAGTGGGAAGGGGGCGATTGGACTGGACGGCCCCTTGGGTACCTCTTTCCCAAGCACTCAACGGCTGAGTTGGGCTTCTGAAGGTGGCGGGGAAACGTCTGTTTTCATCGATGCTGCAGTCGGTTAAGAGCTGATTAGCCAGGGAGAAAGCCAGCCCCTCAATAGCGGGGCATACACCGCAGCAGCCGGGCTGCCCGTGAGGTGGGATCCTCCTGCAGCGCCAGTGCCCAGCCCCTGCCAGTGCGGCCTCTTGCTGCAAGGAGTTTCTTGCCACCAGCCTGAGGGGCCCGTGTCCTGGCACAGTGGGCACGGCAGGGGTGGCTCTTGGTTTTGGAGTCTGGGGATGATCCTTTCAGGACTTCAGCGTGGGAGAGGACGGCTGGCTCCACACCCCGGGGGAGGCCTGCTCGGCCCGGCTGCCGCCTGGCCAGATGACCCACTGTCCCTGTGCCCCTCTGGGCTCCCTGCACTGAGCAGGGCAGTGCCTAGTCCAGACTCTGGGACCCGGGGCTGGGGGAGGGCAGGGTTGGAGGCTCCACTGGCACTCTGGAGATGGGGACTGGTCTGCGTTGTGAAGGCCATGTGTAAGGCTGTCATGTGACACCAGGCAGGAAGGGCACTCCTGGGGACAAAGCATTAATCCACAAAGGCATGGGGCATGGCTAGGCCAGAGCAGGAAGTGGGATGAGCAGAGGGGAGGACGGCGGAGTTGGCAGCAGATCGTGACCTGCCCGGGAGCCCTGGGAGGGTGGGACAGTGCTGGGCCGGTGGAGGCTGCACAGCCACAGAGCCAGTCTGGGACACTGAGTTGGGAGCCCCTCCCCCATGACTGTCCTCCCTCACAGCCTCCCCAGCGCTGAGCCAGCGCCTGGCGGGGAGTGTTGTTGGAATGAATAATAAATGGCCCAGTCTGGTACAGTTGGAGATGGAGGCCAGGACTGCGGTGCGACCATTCCCCCACCTCAATAGGGACTATGACAGGAATGTCCCTCTGGGGTTCTCCGCAGTCCCCAAAGCCCTCCCCTAGAGGCAGACTCTCCAGAGTTGTGGGGGCTTTGTGGGATTGGTGGGCTTCTAGGCAGGTCCAGCTGCCAACGCCTGGTCTACAGATTTCCCTGTCAACCTTGCTTCAGGTGGTAAGAGGGAGTTCGTATCCTGTTTCCTTTTTCTCCATGGCTGCCAGGCAGCTCTGGGCATGTTTTGTGCTCAGATATAAGGGCAGAATGTCTTTAACCGAGCGTTCTGGGCCAGCACCCCATCTCTGCCTGGCATGGCTTGATTCCTTATCGGGACCATAACGAAACTATTGTACCCAAGGCTTTTCCTGGGAGCAGCCACAAACCCTCTTGGCAGGAGAGAAAGGCATTTTTGATCCCCAGAGCTTTCTTTGACCCAGAGTTGGCAGTTGATTCTCCTTCCCAGGCAGATCTCAGCGGGGTGGCCCTGAGCCCCCTGGAGTAGAGGCCCCGGTCCAGGCTGGAGACACTGGGCAGCCCATTTCCACTGGCGGGTCAGGCAGGGCGTGGCCCAGGGAGCCTGTCAGGACCCAGCCTCTCCATCCTCGTCCACCGCCTGCTGCAGTTCATGCCCTCCGCAGGCCTGCCGGGGACACAGAGGGTGCTGACCCTCGGGAGTGGAGGCCAGGTGTCCTCTGGCCACTCAAGGCAGACCCCGTGGGAGGACAGTGGGGACCTCAGGATGGAAAAGCCTCTCCTGGGCCTTGAAGACCTGGATCTCTCCCTCTTCTGCTCCTCAGCTCTAGGGCCTGTCTTTGTCAGCCCCCACCCCACATCCATGTCACGGTTCTCAGATCTCCCCTGGCACATAGCTGAGGCCACCCATGCCTGCCCAGGGATGGCAGAGTCATCTGTATTTAGGGGTGCCCGCGGCACTTGGCACAGGGCCCTGGGGCTCTTCCTCCCCCACCCCTTGCACGTGGGGCCACCGTGGGCTGACGGGAGGTGGGAACTTGGCTCATGGAAAGGCCGAGGCTGTCCAACCAGACTCGAGATGGGCCCGCAGGCGCCGTGTGTTTTGATCCGACGCTGCACTGGAATATTTGAGCCCTGCCGATGGATGTGATATAAAAATACAGCCGGCTGCCAGCACAGCCGGGAAGGGCGGCTTCCTCGCCAGCAAGTGCCACGGCAACGTGTTCCCCCCGCTGCAGCCCCCACCCCCGGAGTCGGGGGCAGGATCCAAAGCCTGGAGCTGCTTCTGTAAAGTACGAACACTGCTGCCTGCACCGAGGAATATTTCCTTTTTAATTCCACACTGAGCTGCAATGGAAGAGTTGGATTCTTTCTTTTCCCCACTTTCCTACCAACTCAGCCATGGGATTAAAATACAGGAGTTAAGGAAACATATGCATGTCTATGTATATCTGGTGGGAACCGCATCTGCGACAGGCTTGGGCCAGGCACACATGAACCCTGAGCGGGTCGGCCTTCGAGCCAGCACCCTCCACGCGGGCCAAGCCTTCCTCCACCTGGTAGTGGCTGCTTTATTTTATTTTGCCTGAAATCTCCCGAGAGCCCAACGGAGAACCCTGAGCAGGAAAGCAGTGATGGAAGACGCTGCTCTGCAGCCCGGCCCAGGGACACGCCCCACACTATCCACGACACTGGCTTGGGACGGGGTGGGCTCAAAGCCCAGGCTCTCTGCAGAGGGACCCTTCTGGGTCCACGGTTTGCTCTGCCCCCTCACCCTTAGGGGACCCTGGTCACACAGTCACCTCTGGGCCTCAGTTTCCTCAACCACAGACAGGGGTTGTCATCAAACCACTCCGGCTCCATGAAGTCAGCCTGAAGAGCAGGTACCAGGATGAGTATCCTCCTGTATCCTCCAAGTTCATCCCCCAGGACCCCTGGGCGTGGGGGGCTGTGGTCAGCCCCTTGCAGGGAAGAGGATCTGTGGTTCAGAGGTGACCCGCTCAGTCAGCCACACTGCTAAGCAAGGAAGAGCAGGCTCCAGCCTGGGAGGGAGGTTGCATTTCCTCTGCAGACCTCACGACCCCAGGGGCTGATAAAAACCTGACGCTCTGGCCAAGCACTCCTCCCACCAGCTTCTCCCCCACAGCCTGGCACTCGGCCCCTCTGCCCAGCCTCCTGTCTGTGTCATCCCCCCTCCCCACGCTGGCACCCCATTTCCTAAAACACACTTGCACCTGCTCCCTCCAGACCCTCGCTCACGCTGCGCCTCTGTGTGGGGTCTGCACTCAGCTGTGCGAAGTTGCCCATTCCTGAAAACCTCCTGGGAGGCAGTAGGGGCTGGTGGAGATACTCAAGAAGTACTTGTTATCTGGCTGAATCTGGAGCCAGGAAACCTGGGTTCTGTGGGGCCTTATCACCAGCTGTGTGACCTCAGGCAGGTTAACCCACCTCTCTGAGCCCCAGGAAATGTATGAGTTATCATATGAAATGCTGATGCTCTCAAGGGAAGGGTGCCCTGGGTGGAACTGGGGGTCCTGAGTGTCGGCAGGTGAGGGGTTGGGGGTCTGCCCTCCCATTTTGCAATCGTGAGTTTTGGGCCCCGCCTGCCAGCTTGGTAAGATGCAGATTCTGGAGCAGAAATCCTGAGGTCTGGGGTCTTTTTCATGTGGGTGCCATGATTCCCTCAAAGCCCCAAGGCCTGCCCTCGGAGGGTCCCTGGGTGCGATGCCAGCCATGGAGTCTCTGAGGTGGGGTCTCCTGTGGTCTCAGGTTAAGGAGATAGATTAGCCCACAAATTGACAGCCCTGGCAGGGCCAAAGACAGCTCCCAGAGACCCCTCCACTTCCCAGGTGGGGCCCCGAGGCCCAGAGATGTCCTCATCGGCCTTGACTGGCCATGCTCTCCACCCCCACCCCTCCCGCCACTGCTGTGTGCGTCTCCCCACCTGTGTCTGAGCCTAGCACACAGCAGGTGTGAGTGTTAGCACAGGTGCCAGCTGTGGACATGGCTGGGAGAGCGCTTCCCAGCTGGGGTGTCCTGAAGCCCCATCGCCTGCGGGGGAAGCCAGGCAGCTGCAGGGAGGGGTGTTCTCCAAGAGCCAACCTGGCAAGTCAGGCCCCCTGCTGTGGAACCTGACTTCGAGGACGGGGGCTTAGGGAAGAAAGGCAGGAACCAGGCTGACCCCTCCCCAGGCCAAAGGGAGAGAAGTGGGTATCCAGGATGGATCTGGGCTGGGCTCAGCAGGGAGGGTCTGGGAGGGGGAGGGTACATGCAGGGAAGCCCGGGGGGGCTCCCGGGGACGGAAAAGGGGGCGCTGAACGATCACAAGCAGGAGCCCCGCCACGGCCCGCACGCCCACCGAGCTATCTGTGCGTGTGCTGGGGAGACTCCTGCCCAGCTCCTGCCAGGCCCTGTCCCGCCTCCGCCCCTCCACCCCGGCCATCCCGCAGCTTCAGGGCCCGGTGGCATGCTGCGTCTGAGCAGTGCCCCCACCATGAAGGCCCAGTAGTAGGACGTACACCTTGGTGTTCTCTCCCCACCTGCTGCTGCCCTTCTCCAAGCAGCAGTGTGGACGGTGTGGACACCTGCTGGGCCTGACCGTGGAGAGGGGGCAGACTGCACTGGGAAGCCCTGGGGGCTCCAGGCCCCGCCCTGGCCACTGCCAGCTGGTCCCACTCAGCTGCTCTAGGGCCTCTGACTTTCTGTTTGTTTCGGAAGTAAGACAGTGGCAGTAGGTGAACCTGGCCAGAGCCTCTGGTCTGGAATGACGGTGGGGTCCCTGCCGGCCTCAAGCCCACCTTCTCTCCACCCAAGAGCCACGCCCGCAGAGCCCGGAGGACTAGCTCAAAGCCACTCAAGGCTCGGACTGGAAGAGCCCTATCTCTTCCACCCGGAGGCCCTGAACACCAGAGTGGGGGAGGGCGCAGGGCAGGGATGGGACTGTGGGGAGACTGTCCCCCAGAATCTAAACGTAGGGCCAACTTGGGGGTTCTAGGCTCCCTTCGCCTTCTCGCTACTCAGCACAGGAATTCTGAGTACATCGTTTCCATGTACCCAAAGGGTTAGCTTGAGAAAAAGCAAGCCACCCTCCGTCTCACGCAAGAGGGAAGTTGGAACCTGGAGCCCCAGGGTGCCCTCTGTCCAGCCTTGGGTGACGGGGTGTCAGGCAGGATGAGGGTCTGGAAGGTACCCCCAGCCCCCAGGCTCAAGGACTGAGTGCCGCACCCAATATTAAATTACAAAGGTTTATTTAGAAAATAGTTTGGTTGTTTTGGCTGTTGTTTTTGGCAAACATTTAAATACTTTCAGTCATCAAAGATTGTCGGTGCTTTCTCCCTGCCCCCGCAGCCACCCCCCGACTAGGTCCTGGAGAAGTCAGCCCTTGGTCAGACGGGGATGGGGAGTGGTGGTGTGTTCGGGGGGCTCCTTGCTCGCCCATTTAGGGGGCTGCCTGCCTCTGCCTCTGCTCTCTAAAACCCTGACCTCGCCCACACCTCGGAGGCTCCCCATGCTGAGGCGGGAAGGCAAAGGGGTCTCCCCCTCTCTCCACCCCGCTCCCTGGAGCCCAGCTGTCTCTCCGCAAGCTCCCGCCCTGGTGCAGCCTCCCCTGCGCCCTGGAGGCCAATCCATCGCCGGCACGGCCGCCCCTTCCCTTCCGCCCAGCCCCGAGCGTGGAGCGAGCGGTCCAGGATCCCCGGGCCAGGCGGGCGTGATCGGGTCACTGCCTGAAGCCCCTTCTCCTCCGTCGGAAGAGGATGTGCTTGAAGGACCGCCGGAAGTCCTGGTTGAAGACCGTGTAGATGACCGGGTTGAGCGAGCTGTTGCAGTAGCCGATCCAGAAGAAGAACTTGAAGAGCGGGTCGGGCACCTGGCAGGCCTCGCGGCAGATGCCGTACAGGCTGTAGCTGAAGAAGAAGGGGAACCAGCAGAGCACGAACACGCCCATGACCACGGCCAGCACGAAGGTGAAGCGCTTCTCGCGTGCCTGGGCCACCTTGCGGCGGCACACGCTGCTGCGCGCCCGGCGCCGGCGCGACAGGAAGAACTCGACGGAGCGCGAGCTGGCGCGCGACAGGCGGCCGCCCGGGCCCGGGGACCTGGAGGCGGTCAGCGCCCCCGGCTCCGCCACGGCCCCCGGCCCCGCCCCCTGCCCGTCCGCGCCGCCGCCCGCGCCCCCCTCGGCGCCCGCGCGCCGCCGCCCGCCCCGCCGCAGCGCGCCCCGGCGCCGCCTCCTCTCGGCCGCCGCGCTGCTCTCGTCCGGCTCCACGTCGGCGCGCGGGGGCGCGCAATGCCCGTTCTCGCCCGCGCCCGCCGCCGCCGCGCCCAGCCCGTTCTCGGTGGTCGGGGACGCCCCGTCGGGGCCCGCGGGCGCGCGCTTCTCGCTGAGCGTGCGCGTGCGGAGCTTGGCCACGCGGTAGATGCGCGCGTACACCAGGCCCATGATGAGGCAAGGCGCGAAGAAGGAGCCGATGCAGGAGGACAGGATGTACCAGGTCTCGTCGTTGAGGCCGCACTGCGGGTAGGCGGCGCCATCGGGCTGGCGGTAGAGCGAGACCAGCGGCGGGAAGGAGATGACGGCCGAGATGAGCCACACGGCCACGATGGTTGCCTTGACGCGGCGCGGCGTGCGCTTCAGGTTGTACTCGACGGCCTGCGTCACCGACCAGTAGCGGTCCAGGCTGATGGCGCACAGGTGCACGATCGACGAGGTGCAAAACAGCACGTCGAGCGCCAGGTACACGCCGCACCACACCTGCCCGAAGTACCAGTAGGCCATGAGCTCGTTGGCCAGCGAGAAGGGCATGACCAGCGTGGCCACCAGGATGTCGGCCGAGGCCAGCGACACCAGGAACAGGTTCTGCGGGGCGCGCAGCGCCCGGCTAGTCAGCACGGCGATCACCACCAGCACGTTGCCCACCACGGTGAAGACGATGAGGAAGCCCACCACGGCCGCCAGCCCCGCCACCGCGCCCGCCGAGTACTGGCCGCGCGGCGGCCCCCAGGGAGCCCCCGAGGCGTTGGCGCCCCCGCCGCTGCCCCTCTCGCCCGCGCCGCTAGCGTTGTGCCCCGCCGCCGCCGCCACCGCCAGCGCCGCCGCCAGCGCCGGGGACGCCATGGTCCTCCCGCGAGCTACGCGGTCCCTCCTGGAGCCCGGGCGCAGCCGCGGCAGCTCGGGCGCCCCCCAGCCTGGGTCGGCGCCGGCATCGCCGCCTGCTGCTCGGGCGCGCCCGCCGGGGACCGCGGCGCTCCGCAGCCGGCCCTCGGCCGTGGTGGCTCGGCGGGCGGCGCGCCGGAGAGCGTGGCTGCCGGGCTCCCCGCAGCTGCCGAGCGCGTAAGTGCAGAGCGGGAGGCGCCCGGAGCGAGCGGCGACGCGGCGGCGGCGGCGGCGGCGGCGGGGGGAGGGGGGAGGGGGGCAGGTCCCGGGGTCCTCGCGCGGCCCCGCCCTCGGCCCGGCTCACTGGGAGCGCCCCGGCTGCGAGCCCACGGCGGCGCGACGCCCGAGCGGGCGTGCCCGAGCGGCCCCGCGGCCCCGGAGCCCGGCCCGGGCGCAGGCGACAGGCGGCGGCGGCGGCGGCCCGGGCGCTCCGCCTCCCATCCGGCCGGCTAGGGCTCGGCGCTCCCGGGCGCGGGCCGCCGCTCCTCCGGGCCCCCGCGCCCGCGCGCTCCCTCCGGCTCCAACTTTACTTTCCCGGGCGGGGCGCAGGCGCCGCCGCGACTCCTCCAGCTGCTACCCGGAGCGGGCGCCCCCCGCGGTCCCCGCTCGGCCGTGCGGCCGCCGCCTTCTTCGCCGCCGCCGCCGCCCTGCGCTGGGCGCGAGTGCGGCCGCCCTGGCTCGGCTTCCAACTTGGGTCGAGCTGCGCAGCGGGGCGGGGCGGGCCGCGGGCCCTGGGGAACGGGCCGGGAGCCGGAGCCCGCGGCCGCCTGGGCGAACCTGCTCGCGCGGCGCCGGGGAGGAGTCCGAGGCGGCGGCGCGGGGCGCGCGCTCGGCGAGGGCGCCCCCTCCAGGGCCGCCTGCAGGCTGCGGGACCTGGCCGAGCGGCTGCTGGTCAGGGCGGTGAGTTCCAGAAGCTGCTCTTTCTAAGACGGGAGCCTCCTTCGCCTCCCCCGGCGCAGGCTTAGGCGCAGGCGGGGGCGCGCGCACGCGCGCGCGCAGCACGGGCGGCTCGGGGTCCATGGCCTGATGGCAGAGCAGTCTCTCGCAGCCTAGGGCAGGACGCGACGCTGCCTGGGTGCGCACAGGTCCTGCCGAGCTCAGGGTCCGGAGCAGATCCCGGATCGGCGCTCCCCGGCAGAGCCACCTCCGCACCCACCCCGGCCTCAGTTCCCTCGGCCCCCTTCCCAGCGCTGCTGGAGCATGAATCATAACTAGCGGCGGTGCCTGTGGAAGCCCTGGGCAAGCTCCCAGCTCTGCACCCATGTTAGCAGGGATTGAAGTTTCATCCTGATGCTCCAGGCCCTGCTTGTAAAGGATGGAGAGATGTTCGAAGTCGCCACCTCCGACACACACCCAGAACCGAGCTGCCTGGATGATGAGCTTTTGCAAGGGTGGACTCGGGGGAGAGGGCTGTTGAGGTAGCCCCGTGTACCCTCGCCCCTGTCCCTGCACCTCCGTTCTGCAGATGTGCACTGTCACTGTGTGGCCCATGTTGGGTGCTGGCTTCTGCCTCCAGGCAGCCTGGGGTCTGTGGGAGAGGGACCTCCAGGGAGGAGGTGGTCCAGGAGGAGAGCCGCAGTTCTCAGGCCTGACGTTTTTCTGCAAGGACCGAAGCGGTGACCCTTCCCCCAACCGTCCAGAAACGCACCCCAGCTGGCTGGGCCCTCCCTGCATGGGCGCGCAGGAGAGAGGGAGGGAGGCTGTCCACCATGTGGCTAGAGCTGGCGGGGAAGGGGCGGCTTCTGGGTGCCCAGGAGGTCAGCATGAGGAGGGGCTGGAGTGACTGTCCCCGCCCTCGGAATGCCTATCGGTGCCTGCGCTCAGGGCCTGTCGTGTTCTCAGCTGCGCAGCCTTACCGGGGAGCTTGTCTGTCTCCGCAGAGACGCCGCCGGGAGCCACGGCCTCCTTCTCGGCGTTGTCATCGGCAGGGCCCGCACTGGGGGTGTGGAGGTCCAGCTGGGGTCAGGCAGAAGGCAAACAGTTCCCATGATGGGCCTGCCCAGCAGGGGCGCACTTTGGAGCCAGAGCCTTCGGCGCCAGTCCTGTGCTAGTCTTGGGCACATATGCCTTTCGGGGAAGCAAAAGGCCATGGCTGTGCCGTGGGAGGTGTGTGGCCCAGGGACGGTGGAGAGTCACCATCCTTGCTAAAGGCCCTCCTGGTCCTGGAAGCCTAAGAGGTGCCACCTGTCCCGGGCACCTGAAGGTGCATTTTTCGGGGAAGCCCTCGCACTCTCGCTTCCTCCGTGGTTGGCACGCTGGAGCCCTCCCTTGTCTCAATCCAGCCCTATGCGACGGCAGAGTGAGGGGGGCCCGGCCTCAGTGGAGGTGCACACCATCTGGGGTGGACGGTGCCACCCACGGGGATGAATGCACTGACAACCATCAATGCCTTGGGGCTCCTTCCCCAGCCTGGGAGCCGAGTTGTCCAGGAAGGCTTCCTGGAGGAGGTGACCGAACTGTGCTTAGAGAATGAGGAGGTGGGAGGAAGGGGTAGGCGCCTGTAGGCTGCGTTTCCTCCGGTGGGGGTGGGCTTTGTACTTGGGGCATGGGGAGACGGGAGGATTCAGGAAAGAGCAGTGGTAGGGGCGCGATGTGGGCTTTGGAGGTCTCTCTCCCTCGGCGTCTACGTGCCCCTCACCCCCAGCACGAGGGTCTCTCATTTTGTGAGAAGTGCTTTCAGGGACACACAGGGGTGGGGGCATCTATCCAGGATCCTGGCTCCTGTGTTCCCAAGAGATGGCAGCCCAGGCACAGGAATTTGGAGGGAAGAGGGCACGGAGCACCTGGAGCCCTGAGCCAGATGCACGTTCCCACTGCTCAGGAGGGCTGAAGGCCCGGACCACTCACAGGCCAGGCTGAGGGCATCTGGAGTGCCTGGCCAGTGAGTGGCCGGGCCCTTGGGGACAGCAGCCAGCATGCTGACATGCTGCTGGCAGCATCTCCTGGCATGATCAGGGAGGGGCAGAAGGGTCCACTCCAGGGCCTGGATGGAGCCCAGGGGCAAAGAGCTGGGCCCAGAACTTAGGGGAAGTGAAGCCCTGGGCCATGCAGATGGGTTGCATTGCCTGCAGGCCTGCCTGTGGTGGGAAGCCCCGGGGCCTGCAGCTGTTTACAAGGGAGCTGGAGAGTCCTCTTACCCCAGACGTCGAAATCAGGCTTGAGGAACTGCTCCAGATTGTCCGTAACAAGCAGAACAGCAGATGCCCAGCAAGCCTTCCTGTCCTGACAAGGCATGATAGGGCTGGGCTCCACCAGGAGGGGTGATCGAGGAGGGTGCTGTGGGGAGTCGGGGTGCACTGGCGGGGGCTGCGGGGGCTGTCTGTGTGCACATGTGTGTGGGGCTACACTGGGGGAGCAGGCACATTTCAGAAGGGAAACCTAGAAGTGTTTCCTAGAACTGAGAACCTACAAGTGGTGTGTCCTGGAGCTGCAGAAGTGAACCTGCCTGTACCTCACCCATGATGCATGGGGCCCAGGAGGACAGGGTTGGTCCAGCCAGGGCCATACAGCCATGGGACATTGGGCCCTGGCTGCTGTGCCAAAGAGAGCTAGGGGCCAGGCAGGCTGTGGGCGGGTCCTAAGAAGGGATGTGGGTGCTCACCTGCTGGGTGTTTGCCTTTCCTGGGATGCCGCGCTCTGGGCTTCCTGAGCAGCCTCAGCTCGGGTGGAGGGGAGCTTGGCTCCTTGAGGCCCTTCCCTGGACATACAGGCAGGCATGCACATACATACATGTATAACGTCCATACACACACAAATATGTGTCCACACACATCTGTGTGCACACAGATCAGTGTACACACATGAATACACATATGAAGGCATGCACGTGTGTGCACACACACACCTATGTGCATGCAAGCATGAACACCCATGCATATACATAGCTGCACATGCGTGCAAGCATGCAGTTATTCATGCACACACACATGCCTTCAACCCACATGCATGCACACATCCACAGTCTACACACACCACATGCATTATACATGCATCCATACATAGAGAATCTACACACATGTATTCACATATACATGTGCACACACATGCATGCTGTGCACACACCTGTGCTGCTGCCTACATGCACACCCTCGCTTGTTCAGATACACACATACATGCACTGCACACATGTGTATGCCTGTGCTGAACACATCTGTCCCCATGCACACGTGGGTTTGCATATATGGATGTGCACACATGTGGCACATGTGACCTTGCCTACCCTCCTAGGCTGAGGAGATGTATTTCTGGGTTGCGGCTAGAGCCGGCTCTTCGGGCGTGTGGCTGGGTTCTGCTCTGCCTCCCTGGTCTGCGCAGCTCCACCTGGCTCTTGCAGTCAGCCTTCCCTTCCATGCTGAGGCCCCTTCTCTACCCGCTGTGGACTCTGGGCCTGGGCATGTGCTGTCTACAGGCCTGGACGCCCTCTGCCCCATCTTTCCTAGGGCTCTCTTCCCTCAAGACTTGTCCCATGATGTTCCTCCTTCAGGAAGCCTCCGTGACCTCCCAGGCTGGATCTGGGCCCCTTTTGCTGGCCTCTTCACGCCCTGGGGGGCGTGGCCATCATCAGTAACCATGTGTCTCAACTGTGTCCTGTCCCTACTGCCTGGTCCAGGGCTGGGCTCTCAGCTCACAGAAGGAACGCGATGAAAGCCTGGTGGCGGGATGGGTGCCGTGCAGGGCGGCTGGGCTTGCGGACCTGGCTGCAGCCTCAGCCGCACTGATGCGTGCTCGGTGCTGAGTGCAGGGGGTGCCTCCACCTGGTGGCTGCCTGTACCAGGCCCCAGTGCCCCTGGCCAGCAGTCCTTTTTCTTGTCTCCATGGTATTTAGGGTCATCATATGGCTTTAAGCTCCTGCTGATTCCCTTACTTACTGTCTGGCAGTGGGGAGCCTTATGGCTTCCAGCGCCTCAGTTTCCCCTGTCTGTAAAATGGGAGCATTGGACCAGAGCATTCCAAGGCCCGTGCCAGCCCTGAGGAACCCCCTCCCCCAACTTGGCTGTGAGCCCTGGGGTGGGGGTGGCGCCTACTGCCCGTCTCTGCCCTCAGTTGGTGCCCGCAGGGGAAAGGGAAGAGGCTGGAGTCGGGAGAGACCTCTGTCCACTCCGCCCTGGTGGGTGCGGGAACAGAGGAAAGCCAGCCCCACCTTCCTGTCTCGGGACCACGAGGACATGTTTTCTCCCTGAAGCCGAGCTCAGCTTGCTTTCTCCATGTTTATTTGAAATTTCATTTTTAAAGACGAGTCAGGGAAAAAATGAGGCTTGCTTCTCTCCCGGCCCCTCCCTGAAGAATTCCAGAAGCCGATTTGTCTTGTCAGGATGTAGCAGGGAGCCGCGGCCCGGCTGGCTCTCTGAGCTGCTGCATATTGATCAGCATTGATGGGTTTGGCACAGTCAAGTTCTCACAGAGCTGGCGGAAGTCCCTCTGGAGAAAGAACTGCTTCGGGACTGGCCTTGATTTGCAGTGAGTGCAATAGATTAAAGCAGTGGGTCGGCACGTCTCACT
>PVKP010033271.1:0-25168 GCA_004027715.1 Plecturocebus donacophilus | reverse complement strand
GTTTCTATTTACTAATTTTTCTCCTGATTATGGGTCACAATTTTCTGCTTCTTTGTAAGTCTAGTAAAATTTTACTGGATGCTTGATATTTTGAATTTTTCACAGTTAAGTGTTGGAATCTGTTTTCTTTAGAGTGTTTTGCCTTTCCAAGAACTTTTGGATGGTTGATCAAGTAGCCTTTGTTCTAGAATTCATTTGGCCAGGCTTCTAATGTGTGGTCATTCTAGGTTTCCTACTAAATGCCCCATATAAGTGATAAGGCCTCTACACTCTAGCTAGAGGGGATGTGAATTCTTTCTCATCGTGAGCTCAAGGAAATGTTCATCCTATAGATCCCTACTATTTTTTCATAGGAAGTTATTCTTGCCTGGCCTCATGAGGTTTCATGCTGTATATATTCAGATCACTATTCAACCAAAAAATCAAGGAGGGGACTTCTATGCAGGGTTTTTGTTTTGTTTTTGTTTATTTGCATAGCTCTGTTCCTTCCAGGACTCTGCCCTGCAAATTCTACCTGCCGTGGCCTCCTTGAGCCATGATCTCTGGCTCAGCTCAGTGGGATCATTAAACTCATGTCTCACCTGGTGACACTTCCACGCAATAAACCGGAGTGGTCTGTTCAGTGACCACAGTACTGCAATGCCTGCCATCCAGTCTCTGAAAATACCGGCTAATGTATTTTGTCGAGTTTCTAGTTGCTTACAGTGCGAGGGTATCCTGGACCGTCTTTCCTCTGCATGGTCCGCAGTGCACCTTCACTGAGCCTGCATGTGTTTAATCTGCCGACTCTGCTGGCTGGCCTCTATTATAGGTCATCAGTACAGCTGCCCGCGCTTCCACTGGCAGCACTTGGGGTGTCTTGTGGCAGAATTGAGCTAGCTCTGAAGCTGACTCCCTATCTCACTCCCTGCCTTTTCTCCCTCACCTTTTGCAGAGAAGGTGTGAGCGGTACTGGGCCCAAGAGCAGGAGCCGCTGCAGACTGGGCTTTTCTGCATCACTCTGGTGAGCTGTGGGAGGTTTTAAGGAAGATTCCCAGGATGGAAAGCCTTTGGGTTGGGCCTGAAAGGATGAATAATTTCTCCCACAGTCCACTCACACTGTAGGAAACTCTCTGGTGTTAGCCTGCAAATAGTTCTATATATGCATAGCCTTTGCATTTTTCTTTTGGCTACAATCAGTTATCTCTGTCATGTAAATGTGCCTGATTCGGTTCTAGAAATACTTCTCTTACCATTTCAAAAGAGCTTGGAAAAATCTCTCAAGTCATACATATAGTTAGTACTTAATACAATAAAAGTTTCATTTTAGAACAAAAGAAATCTCTTTTCACCGTAAAAGGGCTCATGTTTTTATCATAGTTCCTCTTTTTCTCCTGTGTCAAATATGTCCTTAATGAAAGCTTTGGGGAAAGTTTGGGTTATATCAATTTTTCAAATGTTTTCTGTATTTGATTTTTTAATCAGGAATGCTTTGCTTTGTATAAATGACTTTTGGTACCTGTGATCTTTTTCTCCCTTTTGTTACCTGCCTCCCCCCTTACTTAGGTCATGGAGAAGCCACTGAATGAGGACATCGTGCTCAGGACCCTCCAGGTCACATTCCAGAAGGTACTGACAGGGGAGGAGGAGGTAAAGGGGCTCCTGCAAGGGGAGAGGTTTTCTCTGCTGTAAAAATAGGCCTCATACTAGTATCCACCTCCTCATTTATTATCTGGTAGATATAAATGGAAGATGCCTAAAGTGGGCCTGGTGTATAGTTGGTGCTCAATTAATGGTGTTTTATTTTTTCCTTAAGTCTTTTTTGCTAGTCTTTTTCTGTGTTTCAGGAGTCCCGTTCTGTGTACCAGCTACAGTATATGTCCTGGCCAGACCGCGGGGTCCCTAGCAGTCCTGACCACATGCTCGCCATGGTGGAGGAAGCCCGTCGCCTCCAGGGATCTGGCTCTGAACCCCTCTGTGTCCACTGCAGGTTTTGGAAACGAGCTTCGAGGGTCTGATGAGGGAGGGGACCAGGCAGGGAGGGGAGTGCAGGGCCTGGAGCTGGTCTTGCCGTCTGAGTGCCTATTTTGAGAGACCTTGCTCAGCGGCATAGACTATCATTGTGAGCACTTGCTCAGCACAGACTCAGCTGGGGAGTAAGCACACAGCTGCTGCTCAACAAACTGTAAACGATTAAAAAGGTTTCCCTTGTTCAAATACAATCTGGAGATTCTGGGAATCAAGAGGTTCAGCAGGTCCCTCACGCCATCCCCAAATGTGGTCAGGCCAACTAGGCACACTCTTGATTCCCTTGTCAGCGCGGGCTGCGGGCGAACAGGCGTCCTGTGCACCGTGGATTATGTGAGGCAGCTGCTCCTGACCCAGGTACATGTGGGCATCCTGTGTGTGCAGTGTGCCACCCATGACCACGTGTCCTGCTCAAGTGCCTTGCGTGTCTGTCCCAGATGATCCCACCTGACTTCAGCCTCTTCGACGTGGTCCTTGAGATGCGGAAGCAGCGGCCTGCAGCTGTGCAGACAGAGGTGAGCCCTGGGTCTCCTACTCTTCAAGGACAGCGGCCCACTGCTGTCATTCCACCCCTGCCTTCCCTTCCTGATGGCCTCTCATCGCAACAGGAGCAGTACAGGTTCCTGTACCACACGGTGGCCCAGATGTTCCGCTCCACACTCCAGAATGCCAGCCCCCTCTACCAGAACCTCAAAGAGGTACAGAGGCCCCTTTCCCACTCTCCTGTTCACCCTCAGCACCCTCAGAGACCAGGACCCCGAGCAGGGTCCAGCACCCAGGACTCCTGGGAAGCAGTCCCTGACTATGACATCCACTGTGCCTTCCTCCGGGCACCCTTATCGGGCTGTCGCCTCTTAAGCTTTCTCCCAGAGCGTTGTGAGAGGCCTGGCCAGTTGCCTCCCTCCTGTTTTCCCCCAGAATTGCGCCCCAGTCTACGACGATGCCCTCTTCCTCCGGACGCCCCCAGCACTTCTCACCATACCCCGCCCACCAGGAGGGGTCCTCAGGTACCCAGCTCTATCCACGCATTCTTCCCTGACCAATTTCTCAGGCTAACCCCTTCCTCGTCCTTGAAACAGCAGCCCGTTCCTTGTTCACTTCGCCAAGTGTTCGCTGGCCCTTTCTTCGCATTCAGCTCTGGGAACCCTCCCCAGGATGATTCGTTTATCCCAGTGCTCCCCTTGCCTCTGCCTCTAAGGCTGGCCCTGCCTTCTGAGGTTAGGCCTTTCCTGGATCCTCCAATCAAAACTTAATTCAGGTGGCTTATGCCTGTAATTCCAGCACTTCGGGAGGCCAAGGAGGGTGGATCACTTGAGGCCAGTTGGAGAGCAGCCTGGTTAACATGGTGAAACTCCGTCTCTACTAAAAATACAAAAATTAGCCAAACGTGGTGGTGGGAGCCTGTAGTCCCGGCTGCTCGGGAGGCTGAGGCATGAGAGTCGCTTGAGCCCGGGAGGTGGGAGGTTGCAGTGAGCCGAGATCGCGCCACTGCCCTCCAGCCTGGGCGACAGAGCGAGACCCTGTCTCAAAAAACAATTCAGCAAATATTTCTAGATGCTGCCCACTTGTCAGGCCCCACGTTGGGTGCTGCGGGCACGGGATTGAGCCGCCTTCGCAGTGTAGACTTCAGGCCCGCGTCCTTGCGGCCATCGTTCCGGCGTCTATGCCACTTCCGCGTTCTTGTATTCAACAGACATTGACACAGAAATGACCACCCCTCACATCAACACCCTGCCCCATTTACCTGCCAGGCTGACCCCGTTCCTCCTTCATCCGCCTAACTTGCAGGGCGCTAGGGACACAGGAGCGAGGCCCCCGCCCCGGGACCCTCCCTGCAGTCTAGCGCGCCGCCTCAGTGGGAAGGAAGCCCGTGGTTTGCGCGCTAGCGGTCTCCCCACTCCCGCCCTGCCCAGCGCCGCCGTTTCACTTCCTCCCGGCCCTCCCTGCCTGCAGGAGCATCTCGGTGCCCGGGTCCCCGGGCCACGCCATGGCTGACACCTACGCGGTGGTGCAGAAGCGCGGGGCTCCAGCGGGCGCCGGGACGGGGACCGGGACGCGCAGCGTGGAGGAGGCGCCGCTCTACAGCCAGGTGACGCCGCGCGCCCAGCGGTCCGGGGCGCACACGGAGGACGCGCAGGGTACGCTGCCTGGCAGCGGTGAGTCGAGGCCGGCGCGCGGTGGGGGGCGCCGGCGCCCACTTGTTCCTTCCCGGGGCACCCTCCTGCTGTGGTCCACAGGGCCCTGGCGGGCGCAGGGGACCCCCGCCGCTAGCCCGGCCACGCCCCGACGCTGACGTCCTGGCTCCCTGGCCACGCCCCGGAACCACCCCAGGCAGTCGCGGCCCGGGTCTGGGTTCCGGGCATCACAAGCTAGCGGGTCTCGGCCGCGCCCTAAAGGCTCGAGGCCACGTCTCCGGGGAAGCGGCCCCGCCCGGGGTGGGGGCTTGGGATCCCTGGGGCTTCCGGAGCTGACCCGTGGGGGTCTCCTGCCCTCAGTTCCTGCTGACCAAAGCCCTGCCGGATCTGGCGCCTACGAGGACGTGGCTGGTGGAGCTCAGACCGGTGGGCTGGGTAAGTCACGTAGAGCCTGGGTTGCTGGGACTTTGCTGCTTTGAGTGAACCCCAGGAGTTTGGGGCTGACAGATGGGGACATGGAGCTCAGTCCTGTGGATGTGTCTGCGGTGAACAGCGAGGACCTGGAGGTGGGGGGTTGGCCTTCTTCATGTTTGCCTGCCTCGCATACCTCAGCTTCTCCATGAGACCCACAGCACCCTTCCTCTCCCAGGCTTCAACCTGCGCATTGGGAAGCCGAAGGGGCCCCGGGACCCGCCTGCTGAGTGGACCCGGGTGTGAGTCTGCGCCAGCTCCTGCCTGTTGCCTCGTGTGAGCTCGGACTACTGATGCCCGGCGCTGCTGAGTGCCATGTGCCGAATGGAAACAGTGGGCCTGGATCAAAATAAAAGTTTCTCAGGGTGGGAAATGTGGGGCTTTGCCCCAGTGACAGTAGCATTCAAGGCTGAGGCTGGAGGATGTAGGTAGGGTGTAATGGCTGGTGAGGCTGCACAGAGCAGATTCAAGAAAGAACATCGGGAAGGGGCATGGCCCCCGAGTTGTGAGGGGAGAATGGACAGATGGGCTTCCAGAGACTGCTCCCCTCACCATATAACACACTAGTCCATCATCAGTACCTGAGCCTCCCTCACTTGGACACTCAAGTGACCACACAGAGAAATGGATGGACCCCTAGCCCTCCAGGCATATCCAAGCCAGGCTTAACCACAGCCAAGCAGACTAATCCCAGGCAGATGGATAAAAAGACCTCCAGATAGGCAGACAGACAGATGGACCATCAACCTGGACAGATAGCCAAACCTTCAGAGATACAGTCCACAGGACAGAGGGACCCCAGCCAGAGAGACAGACCAGCCAACAGCTTGACAGACCAGTCCAGCCAGAGACCACCAAACAGAGCCTCCAAAAGACAGACATCTCTGCCAGCTGCACAGCCAGGTGGACCCCTAAGTTAGACAGATTACTAGATAGATAAACAGATCCCCAGCTGAACAGACACACACACTTCTCAGACCCCAACCCCACCCCCAGGTGGGCTGGCTGGTTGACAGACCTTCTGGCCGGACAGACTCCTGACTAGGCAGATGGACTGTCAGACAGACAGCAGTCACATGGAAGCCCGACATCCCAGCCAGCTGGCCAGACTCCCATCTTGATAGATGGACCCCAGTTGGTCAGACATGATTCTCCAGGTTGACAGACAAGTCCCCCAAATAAGTACACATCTCTCTAGCTATTCACCCAGCAAACCAGGCCCTATCTAGACAGACCCTAGCCAGACAGACCACCCAACCAGACTGACCCCTTGCTGTTTACACAGCCTTCCAAGTAGCTGGAACTACAGATCTAATTTTTTTTTTTTTTTAGAGATGGGTTTTTGCTATGTTGCCCAGGTTGGTCTTGAACCCCTGAGCTCAAGCAATCCTCCTTCCTCAGCCTCCCAAAGTGCAGAGATTACAGGCGTGAGCCACCAGGCCTAGCCCACTAAGATTGGAAACACTTTAAATGGTCCATGGTAGGGTTCCTGCTAGGATGAAACATGATGCAGTTGTTTAAAAAAAAAAAAAAAAAAAAAGGAAGGAAGGACACACCTCTGTGCATCTATGTGAACAAATCTCCAAGTCACTGCAAAATGGAAAAAGTATAAGATGCTCTCTCCTGGAACCTGGAAGGACCGTCGCCTCACCTTCAGGTCTCTAGACCTCTGACTGACACTGTTTGTGCCTGCCCAGGTCCCTGTCTGCACCACTGCAGTGCCCTGGGCCCCATGTCCACCCCTGTCCTGCCCTTCTCTGGGTGAGGACTGGCCTTCTCCTGCCTCTACCTGGCTGCATCCTTGGTTGACCTCAAGTGCCTTGGCATGAACTCCACTCTCCTGCGCCTTCAATCAGGGAATGATGGGGGATGTGTACATACCCCGCCCCAACCCTCAGCAGGGTAATGCTGAGGAAGTGTGGGTTTTTAACAGTTCACCGACTTTTCCAGGAAGCTTAGGTTTGGATGCTCACAGTGGGAGCTGGTGTGATATCACCTTCGCCGGCTGCCTTTCCTTCCTGGTCTCACTCTGGGCCCCTACTTCCAACTCTAGAGCTGCCCTGTTTCTCTGTTTTCTTAAAAGAGCTGAGCCTGTGCTGTCTCCCACTCTCCCAGTGCCCCTGCCACTCCTGTGAACCTGCTGCTGGTGAGGTTGGTGCTGACCTCAGGCCTCTCATACCATCAGCCGGCAGCATCTGACCTCCCTCTAGGATACTGGGTTTCTCTGGATGTTTGGACCCCGTACTCACCTCCCTCCTCACCTCCCAGCCACTCTTCTTGTCTCTTGCTGTTTGCTCTCCACTTCCATGACCCAGTGCTTGGCCCTCAGCCCTCTCTCTTCTCTCATCACTCCTTTAGCGACTGGTCCAGTCTCAAGGCTGTGGATTCCTTCCAAACACTGACAACTCCAAATTACTTATCTCTACCACAAACAGACCACCGAACTCCAAATCTCAGCATCTTTTGTTTGAACATCTCAGACTTAACATGTCCAAAAAAGAAGTGATGCTTCCTCCCAGACTGAGTCCCCTGAGATGGGAAAGAAGGCAATGGCAGCTCCCTCTTTCCAGCCGCTCCAACAGAAACCTTGCGGTCACCCACCCTCCTCTGACTCTTTCTCGCCAGTAATCTGTTGGCAAATCCTATCAGTTCTGCTTTCAGAACAATCCCAGGATCTGACTGCCTCCTCTGCCCCACCACTGTCATGCCCCACGAGGATTAGCCTTTCTCAGTTGGCCTCCTCGCTCCCACCCTTGCTTCCCTGAAGTCTCTTCTAACTCAGAAGAGATGCTCTTCTGCTCAGAACCCTCCTCTGGTTCCCCTTTTGCTCAGAATCGACTCTGCTGCGGTCCCCATGGCACCCTGTCTAGCCTCACCTCCTGGGATGCTCTTGCTGCCTGATGTCACACTGCCCACTTTTGAAAGATAACTCTTCCTAGACCTCTTGTGTTTCTGCATGACTGGGCCTTCTCAGCAAGGGACACAGACCAGCTTTGCAAGGACAATGGAACAGCAAAGGGAAGACAGCATGCCTAGGACAGAAGCCTTCATCCCAGGATGTTTTACCCCAGGAATCTCTGGAGGAAAGAAAAGGCAGGTCCTCCACAGCCCTGATAAAATCTTCAGGTCTCGCAGTTTCAGGTCCCTCTCCTGGGATGCAAACCCACTGCCTGTCCAGGTGGCACGCTCCACATCCCCTCTTCTTGGGAACAGGGGCATGGGAAACTGACTAAAGATACTGTTCTGGCTGCTGTGTTTACTGTGAGTAATAAACTGTCTACTTCTCTGATTCAGAGGTCTGTTTGTGTCCCCCTCCCCTCCAGGATGGAGTCTTGCTCTGTCACCCAGGCTGGAGTGCAGTGGTGCCATCTCAGCTCACTGCAACCTCCACCTCCTGGGTTCAAGCGATTCTTTTGCTTCAACCTCCCGAGCAGCTGGGACTACAGGCACACGCCACCAAGCCCAGCTAATTTTTGTGTTTTTTAGTAGAGACGGTGTTTCACCATGTTGGCCAGGCTGGTCTCGAACTCCTGACCTCATGATCCACCTGCCTCTGCCTCCCAAAGTGCTATGATTACAGGGGTGAGCCACCGCGCCCAGTCTTGGTCTCATGTTTTATACACATGCGTGTGACGTGCAGCTATGCAGGCCACCTTGTCAGCGTGCAGGGAGGGGCCAATCTCTGAGCCTTCTTGATTTTTGACTTCACACCCAGTACCCTCCTTCCTGGCCTAGCATGGCAAGTACAGTTTCCACTCAGCCATTTGCCCTGGTTATTCTCTCTGCTTTGGATGCTTTTCTCCTAGATTCTGCCTGTAATGTATTTGAACATTTACCTCTTGATATTGTTTCCTATTTGTCTCTCCTGACCAGAAGGTAAGCTGCATGAGGGCAGGAGCTTTTGTTTGGTTTATAGCTACTGTCCCAGCTCCTAGAAGAGGGCTGGCACTTAGGAAGTATGCAGGCTGATTCACCTCACAGCATTTACTCCCGGCTTCCTCACTTGTAGTGAAATATGATACTTGCTTTAATGTTCTCTTCCCCTTTCCAGACCCATGTCTTTGATTATGTAAATCATTGCTTCAGGCTGACATAAAAACTGTTCCTCTTGTTAAGAAAGAGCTCAGTATTGGGAGAGGCAGTCCTCCACCTGTCTCTTGCCCTCCTGTAGTCTTTCCTGGAGGGAGTGGGTTGAATGGTGGCTCCCAAAAAGATAGGTCCAAGTCCTAACTGCTAGAACCTGTGAAGCTGACCTTATTTGGAAAAAGGGTCTTTGCAAATGTAGTTAAAATACCTGGGCCGGGCATGGTGGCTCACGCCTGTAATCCCAGCACTTTGGGAGGCCAAGGTGGGTGGATCACCTGAGGTCAGGGGTTCGAGACCAGCCTGGCCAACATGGCAAGACACCGTCTGTACTAAAAAATACAAAAATTAGCTGGGTGCGGTGGCAGGCGCCTGTAATCCCAGCTACTCAGGAGGCTGTGGTAGGAGAACTGCTTGAACCTGGGAGGCGGAGGTTGCAGTAAGCCAAGATTGCACCACTGCACTCCAGCCTAGGCAACAGAGCAAGATTCCGTCCTAAAAAAAAAAAAAAAAAAAAAGACCACCTGGAAATGAGATCACCCTGGATTTAGGATGGGCCCTAAACCCAATGACTGACGTCTTTATTAAAGAAGAGGGAGACCCAGAGATGGAGAGAAGAAGGTCACTGGAGATGGAGGCAGAGATGGAGGTGAGGCGTCTGCAAACCAAGGAATGCCAAAGGTTGCCAGCAAACCTCCAGGGGCCAGGAGCAAGGTGTGGCCGATTCTCCCTCACAGCCACTGGAGTGAACCACCTTGCTGACACTTCAGTTTCAGGCTTTGGGACCTCAGAACTGTAAGAGAATAAATGTCTGCTGTTTTGAACCACACAGTTTATAGTAACTTGTTATGGTGGCCACAGGAAACTCACACACTGGGTATCCAAGAATGCAAGGCCTGGCCGCTCCCGAACTGGGCATCCCAGAGCTGAGTTTGCAACAGGACACTGTTGCAGCAGTGATATGCCTGGAGCTCAGGGCTCCTCTCCCGCAGTGCAGCCCACTGGGTACCCAGCATCAATCTGGGCTCTCACAAACCCCAAGGGACGTGGGGGTCAGCGGGACCATTGCAGGCACCATGCTCGTGGTGCTTTGTTCCTGACCCAGTAGGAGAAGTGAAGGCTCAGCTGTTAGTTTCCAAGTAGGATCATGTCTGATGACTCCTCCTTTTCACAGGAGTTACTCCTCCTTCTTTTCTGCTTTCAACACCCCCTGTCTTGACCTCTCTCCTTTGTATGGCGTTTGTTTGTCTTAGACCATGAAGTCCTGAGAGAAAACTAGGCCCTGTTTGTGTCTAGGTTTGTTTTCAATCCCAGGGGCAGAGAGCTGCTTTACACAACTGATGAAAACTTCGTTTCTGTTTTCTAACTCTCAGTTCAGTGCTCTTTTCATGTACTCCCAAGCTTACATGTCCCTGTTACCTTCAGAAACAAAACACAGTATTAAAAGTTGCTGCTAGATGTTGGGAAGCTAATATCTGACCTCATGTAGCAGAAGGGAAGGGAGAGGAATTTCCACTTAACATAGGGATTTCTCGAGTGTCTCTGATATTAACGTAGTTGGGGGGCTTTATAAAAAACAAAGCACAGGCTCAAGAGCTCAGCGCTTCTGCTGAGAGCCTATTGGCTTTTCAGCCTCTGATAACCTCACCCTCTTGCCTCCCACCCACAGCCAGTGCTCCACCAAAGTGCACTGCCTTACTGGAGTGCTCCTCCTCTTTGCCACCTACGTGTTTGGAGCATTCCCTGAACAGAGCAGTGCTCCGCAAATGCCTGTGGATTTCAACTCAGTCAGTGTAATTGCTCAGTTTTGTGCCAGAGAAATGGTCTTGTTGGAAAGAGCCTGCAGAATTCCAGCTGCAGCCTCGGTGAAGGCCATAGAAGAAATCACTAAGCAATGGTGGCTTATCAGTCTGTTCAATAATAGCTAAGTTAAACCCAAACATAAGGTCAATATCTGAATATAAGTGGGAATTGTTTTATTTATTTTATGCATATTTCTTTTAGAATATATGAAGTAGTTGAGGAGACATGAATCCTTAAGAAAATATGAGAAAAAGACAAGTGTTTGTGAAGCCATATCAGCATCTAATCAAATGTCAGAAGCTTTAAGAGCTGAGAAGTGTCCAAACATAAAATGCACTTGAGAATTGATTTCCATTGGATTCCATTGCTCTCAAGCAGACCCTGGCCCTGCAGCCTTCCTTTTAAGGATGACTTCTCTAAGAGGTCTGTCTGCCTATCTGTTTGGAGACAGATGACTGATGAGGTCAGCAAGCTGAACGATGTGACCTCTCCAGCTCTAAGCCTTTTTCAGGTACCACAAATGGGAATTTTTACATCATCTCATTTAACTTGTCTTGGAGAGCAGGACCCCAGGTTTTTAAGTCTTTGGGTTCCCCCATAAGTTTAACATCGAGTTGTTGATCAATACATATATATTTTTAATTTAATAAGAAAAGAAAGCGCTCTAAAGTTGAACTTTCTCTACGTGACTTTCAAACTGGTCAACAAGCCCCACCAGTTTGGATCAATAGCTCGGCCGCTACCAGGCAATGTTTCAAACTCACATTGCCATATGTACAGGGTATGTTTTAAGTAAAGCAGTCAGCAACCAGAATATCAACAATTACTTGGAATATTTTGGTGAGATATCCGGCTTCTGAAATGTGCCCAATGTAGACACACCATCCCCAGTGTTGACATTTGGAAAATGGGGAAATCTCATGCTCTCCCTGAACCTGGGACAAAAGCATTTGGTCCCCTCCTCACCGAGGCTGAACAAAGTCCATTCCAACCATGCAAAACAGAAAATGTGGCCCCAGGTGCCGACTGAGTGGGGAGGAAGTACTCATTGCATGGGCTGCTGGCAACGATTCGTTCAGAGGCCTTTGTTCGTTCATCTTTGCATAGATCAACCTGACCCCATAGGCACACTCATTTCATCAGCTCATGTGCCCCTCTTGCCAAGCAACAGAATAATGTGCCTAAGAAGTGTTCTCTAAGTGACTGAACTTTCCTGCTTTTCAGGCACTCTAGTGATGGGTCAAGAGAGCCTACGAGGCACTTGAATTGGGTGAGGGTGGGTGGTTGATTACACTAGAATAATCAGACTTCAAGAAATTTACCATTAACACCAACTATGTGCACAGCTCTCACCATTAGTGTCTGTCTTCCTACATAAGTTTATTGTTAAATTACATTTGTCTTTTTTTTTTTTTTTTCTGGAAAGGCAAGTTAGATGTCGAGGGGATTTTATGTCTGATGGTTGGAGACGCGTTACAAAGAAGTTTAGACTCCCCAGGACTGAGTAGAGCAATGAGCATATTTCTAGAATGCCTTCACCATTTGCTGGAAGGCAGAATATGCTTCATGGCCACCTCTTACCAATTTTTGGCTCCTTCCTTCTCCTCCCCAATGCCCCACCACTACTCTTTCCGACATCAGCTATTTTTATGGTTTTTTTCCCCCAAGTCTGAAGCTTCTTGATAATGCGCAGTTTTGCGAAGAGACCACAACACGGTTTTCTTCTTAACAGCTGAGTTCTGTGGTTCTAAGATGAATAGCTAGTTCTGGCTTTAATGTGGAATTCAGGACATGGTGTTTTGGGTAGGTGAGAGGGACAGAAAATCGTGATATGTTAGAACTAGAAAGCACCGTGTTTCGTAGATGAGGAAAAGGGGAGAGGATGCAGGTAGCGATGGTGATGAAATCAGTCAGGAGACAGTTACCAGTGGAGGCAAAGATGGAGCAGGACAACAGAAGTGAGGTGGGGCTACAAAGGCGTAAGCCGGCCACCTGCTCAGGGCCAGTGACCTGCAGGCAAGCAGGGCAAAGCAGGGAGCTCTTGGCAGGTGAAATTTATAACAAAATAGACTGCTTGTTGTAGTGTCTGTTCTTTTTTGTTTTTTTTTTTTTTGAGATGGAGTTTCGCTCTTGTTACCCAGGCTGGAGTGCAATGGCATGATCTCGGCTCACTGCAACCTCCGCCTCCTGGGTTCAAGCAATTCTCCTGCCTCAGCCTCCCAAGTAGCTGGGGTTACAGGCACACACCACCACGCCCAGTTAATTTTTGTATTTTTAGTAGAGACGAGGTTTCACCATGTTGACCAGGATGATCTCAATCTCTTGACCTCGTGATCCACCCGCCTCGGCCTCCCAAACTGCTGGGATTATAGGCGTGAGCCACAACGCCTGGCCAGTGTCTGTTCTTTTTTAGAGACAGGGTCTCATTCTGTCACCCAGTCTGGAGTGCAGTGGCTGGATCATGGCTCACTGCAGCCTCGGCCTCCTGGGCTCAAGCAGTCCTCGCCCCTTAGCCTCCTCAGTTGATGAAATTAAAGGCACATGCCACCATGCCCAGCCTACTGTCTGTTCTTCAGGTTAGCAAGAGCAGGGTGGGTCTGGGGCTCTGAGCAGGGCTGGCTGATTAAATGTCTTATTCACACTGGGGAAGCTGTTCTCCCACATGAGAGCAAGAGATAAGACTACATCCTGTGTGGCCTCTGGATGCCCTTTGAAGCTGTATCTGGGTTCCAGCCCAGGGAGCTGGAGCCACCGGGTGGGCAGAGCAGGCACCGGAGGGTCAGAGTTGCCAGCCTTGCTTTGGTTCCACAGGTTTAAGGGACAGAATTTGCTTCCGTGGCTTTCTCCCCACTGGGTCTCATTCCCACATTCACACCCACAGGGGTGACACTTGGAACGTGTGGAAGGAGGAGCCAGGGTGTTGGGACAGGGCAGGCTGAGGGCAAAGCCAGTTTTCGGCCCAGTGGACCTGCGAGGGGGCAGCATGCATTCAGCCCCTGCCTGTGTCTCTGGTCTGGAAGGAATTGTTGGTATTAAAGGCTGTGCCAAGCACTAGGCACACTCAGGGAGTGGGGCGCAACTGGGAGGCGAGGAAGGAGGGGATGCTGTACAGGGTGCTGGGGGCATGCGCAGCCACTCACCTGACCTGTTGGGCAGGCCTCGGCTCGGGCACCAGCCTGTGACCAGCACAGGTGGACCAGATCGGTCTCCCAGTCAGGAGTTAGGAAGTTGAGGGCCCAGAGTTACTTGATTGCCTAGAATACTCAGACTTTAAAAGCGAGTAGAAAAACTTGCTGTGCTTAGATGTGGACATGGAAAGGCCTTGCTGGAAAAAAGGAGCAGAATGTAAAGTATACGTTGCAGGAAATGCATAGACCCAGACTTGGGGTTGTGCTGTGCATGAGATGCCCTGAGACACCCCACTCCAGAGGACCCTGCATAACCACACCCAGATTCCTGACTCAGGGAAGCTATGAGATAAGAAGTATTGTTGTTCAAGCTTCTAAGTGTGGGGATAATTTGTTTTACACAGTAGATATGAAATGTAAAACATGTTACTTGAAAGGAAATGGCCTATTTGGGGACTCCCCCAAAATCTATCCTTTAGATCAGGAGCCTGCCCAGGGTATGCTCTCAGCCTCCAGGGCCTGGTGACATTCCTCCAAGATGCTCCTTCTCACCTGGCTTTAATTCTAGGGCCAGACCGACCCCTGCCAAGGCTGAATCAGGTGTTTCTGCCACCAGAAAGCTCCCGAGCACGACTGAGCTGTCCTGTTGCTGGAGGAGTCATTCCCAGCTGGCTGTCAACAGAGTGGATTTACAACTGTGCCCACGCCCTCTTGGCAGTCACCAAAACACGAATTTGGGTGTCATTGTTTGGCACTCAGAAGCATCATCAATTTGGAAAACGTCCAATTTCTGGAGCTCAGCAGCTGGTAGTTATGCCTCATGAAGCCAGATCCATAGCCAGCCTCCCTCTAGGACATTCTATGTCATCTCCCTTTACCATCACCATGAGTCACAGAGAAAAGACAGACAAGGAGCAGGGTCTCTCCCCTAGGGAGTCAGTCCTCAGGAAGCACTTGTTGAATGAGTAAAGATTTTCCCTTACATGACTGATAGTATGCTATATTTATAGTCGTATGTCTCACTTTTCTATTTAACACTGTCCTTGCGTGTCTCCAGGCCTGTGAGCTGTAGGGCTGCATCACATCCCAGCTGATGGCGGCCGCTCATGGTCATGCCATCCTCAGCCTTGTCTGAGCTCTGCCCTGCCCAGCATGGCCTGTGGCACATATTTGCTTTGCAGAACTTCTTTACTGCACCTATATTTGGAGGGTATTTTCTCTATTAATAATAATGGTGAGATGTACACACATTTTTCATTTGCATGTATATCTGTTTGCTTATGATTGATCCCCAAAAGTGGACTCCCTGGACTAAAAGGCAGTGAGAAAGAACAGCAGCCCCTGACATGCAGGAGCTGGGCCCTGGTATTCTGCTGAATGTAAACTATGTCATGGAACATAACATGTCAGGCAAGGCCACCCCGATCACGAGGGATCAGGACAGGAACAAGCCCCTCCAGACTCACATCCGAGCACAAACACGCCATTCCCGCCACAGAAGCCCCGATGCCCCGCACTGGCTGCTTGAGCACCACGGCTGCCTTGCTGTGCAGCTCTTGCCTGGCTTCCTTTCTCCAGCGTGGGGCAGTTGCTCCTTCTCTATAGAGAGCACCTTCCCAGATCTTACACTTGGAGGGAAGTTAGCTCTAAAGACCAAGGCTGATGTTCAAATGAGATGGTAAATTTCACATCTCAAATGCCAATACTCCAAATTCACTCATTCATTCTATGGATATTCAGTGCCTATGATGTGCCTTGGGGATAGATCAGTGAATAAATCAATGAAAGCTCTGCCCTTTTTAACTAAGTTTTCATCTATAGCAAGAGGAGACGGACACTAAGTCTAAAATAGACATAAATAATGTCGACATATTAATTTGGTGCTGACGAATGCCATAAATAGAACTAGAGAGCGAGGGAGAGGAAGGCCCCTGGGAGGGGTAGATGGATCGCTCTCGGCCAGTGACCAGGGACGCAGGTTAGAGGGAGGCCATGTGGAAATGGGGGCTGTTTGGGGAGTGAGCGGGGAAGATCCACTGAATCACCTCCACCTTCTGACTATATTGTGTTCTTTGTCAGCTTAGAAAATACTGCATATTTAATCAAATTACCGAAAGAATTTTAAAACGAAATTTGACAAGTGGATTCTAATATTCATCTGTGAGATAAAGTGTCCAGGAACAGCTTTAAATTTTAAGAGCTATAGCGATTAAAATGGTAGCGATGGAGCAATGCAACAAAATTTAGGTCTGAAAAAAGCTCATGTATATTGGGGATTCTGGGATGTTTTGAATGGGTGGGAAAAGGGAATAGGTTGGTGTCTAGAGAACTGATTACAAAGGTAGAAAAAAATAACTTGGCAGCTGTGTTTTTCACCACTAACAAATGTAAATTTCACAAGGTTTTCTTTCTTTCTTTCTTTTTTTGAGATGGAGTCTCACTCTGTTGCCCAGGCTGGAGTGCAGTGGCATGATCTCGGCTCACTGCAACCTCCACCCCCTGGGTTCAAGCGATTCTTCAGCCTCAGCCTCCTGAGTAGCTGGGACTACAGGCATGCACCAAAACACCTGGCTAATTTTTGTGTTTTTAGTAGAGATGGGGTTTCACCACATTGGCCAGGCTGGTCTCTGTCTCTTGACCTCGTGATCCGCCCGCCTCGACCTCCCAAAGTGCTGGGATTACAGGTGTGAGCCACTGTGCCTGGCCACATTTCACAAGGATTTTTTAAAAGCTAAACATTAAAAAAACTATAAAGGTACATTTGAAAATATGGAATTTTACATACCGTTGGAGTAGAAAATGCCTATCCATGTATCTAGCATCTGTCTCTCTTACAACTATATTTGGAAGTAATACATGTGATCAAAACAAATGTAAAGAATGGAAGAGTTTTTTAAAGGTTAAAATATATATACATATATATGTCAACTAAAATTGGCTTACAATTCTAACTCTCTTTAATAATTATAGAACACTTAACTAGGGTCCCTAGATGAATTATCAGGCATTGTCAAGACTATTTGCCTTGAAAAGGGTTCAATTCATTGCTCCCTTTGGGAAACACTAGTGCTCACCACAGATGGTGCAGGAACCCACTGGCAGAGTGGCCACTCTTTCTCCCACCCCGTCATTGGCATGACAAACATCATCCCCACTTTTTACACTAGGCCAGATTGTGAAGAAACTAAGCTATGCTCCATTCTGTGCAAATCCATTGCTTCCAGATTTATAAAGCTATCATGTAGGAGGTAATGATTTGTTTTTACCAAACCATACAATAACATTTTCGGTTGCACATCTAGGAGCCAAGAACAGCCAGAGAGTGTCAGGGTAGCTGACCCAGCTGTAAGGCACAGACCCCTGCTCCGGTTCTGACAAGTACTGATGGTCACACCTGGGACCTGAGGCAGCAAAGACCCTTCCCGGTGGCCACTCAGCCAGACTTCATGCGGGCCTGCGTGCTGCTCACAGCCATTCAGATACAGCTGGAAGCCTGGAGGCCACACTTCAGAACAGGCAACAGGCAATTCTCATGCCTCTCCTTTGCCTCTTCCCACTATTTCTCTGCTTTCAATTCCTCTTTCTTGTTTTGCACACAAAGTTCCCTGAGATGTGCTTACCTCAGCTGGCTTAGCCACAGTCCTGCACAGGGTACTCAGCTGTGCCCTGTTCTCAAAGCAGCCCCATCACAGGCTGCTGGGCTTCCTAGAGCCAGTGTCCTTATGCAGGTGTCACTTATCTAAAACAGGCACCACTAACCATGTGTGGCTATTTCAATTTGTTTTTTTAAAGCAAATAAAAATTTTAAAAATCCAGTCCCTCCATTGCACTAGTCACACTTCAAATGCCCAGTAAGCACATGTGGCTTGTGGCAGCCATGCTGGATGGAGGTCCAGAACATTCCACGGTGGCAGGAAGTGCTACTGGACAGTGCTGCTGTCCCCAGCACTGAGGACAGTGGTTTCCAAGTTATCCTCCCCTACAGCTTTGTCGATTGACATGTTTGCAGAGCACAATGACAGTGACTGCTCCCCAGACTTTACCATCGGGGTTATTAACAAACTTTTCAGTCCTTGCTTATAAGATCTTTTTTTTTTGCTTGAATTTGCAAGTTTTTAATTATCAGTGAGGTTCAGCATGTCTCATAAGCTTGTGGCCAAGTGTATTCTTCTTTTCTGAGATAATATTCATATCCTTCGTCATTTTTCCCACCTTTTTTTTTTTCATCTCATTCTTTGAAAAGTTTCTTTGATAAGGTCCTTTGCATATTGAGAACAAGGGTCACCATTGTTTCTATGAGCTAAGAGACCACAAGCTTAGTGGGGTAGGCAGTTAAGAAGTGTGAATATTTGTGTGCTTTGACCCACTTGCGATAATTTTTCTCCAAAAATAACTAAAAGTTCAATAGAAGGTGAGAGCTGTGCATCCAGTGGTAGTCACACACGCACACAAAAGGACACAGGCTGGGTGGGGTGGCTCATACCTTTGGCAGGCTGAGGCAGGAAGATGGCTGAAGCCCAGCAATTTGAGACTAGGCTGGGAAGCACGCTGAGACCTCGTCTCTACCAAAAATTTAAAACCTTTTAAAAAACAGGAAACAACGGACCTCTACAGATGAAAATTATTTTGGGATGATATGCACCAGGGAAAACACTTCTGATAGAATACTGAGTGAAATAAGCCAAATGCAGACTCGCTAGATGAGATTAACAGCCACAGAGAAATATGCAATTTCCTCATGCAAATAGCCTCTTCCTGGAAAAGAATATGGAAAAATAGAGACAAGGATGTGTTTCAGGTGGAGTTTCAGGAGACCCTTCTACCAATAAACTAAATTAATCAGGAGATAGAGTGCCCAGAGGTGGAGAAGAAGGATGCAGGCAAGTAGGCAGAGGTGCACGTGTCCTCCGAGAGAAGGTGTTCATTGGGCATTGTCCCATTACTGCAAAGGAGCCCTCCACCCCACCCAGGTGCCCAAGCGTCAGTCACAGTGCACAACTTTGTGATACTTGTCGTGACTGTCTCTGATTTTTCTCCATTTTTCTTTGGATTGACTTTACATCGCGTCCTTCTTTTTACGTTTCACATCATAAATACCAGCACAATTAGTAAAATAAAACTTTTCATGAGAGTACTGTGCAATTATTACATCAACCCCAGTAGCACAGAGGCCATGGTCTGGGGAACACGAGACTAAAGGAACTACATGTTGACTTGACGCTTTTGTTCTGGTGGTGACCTCAGTTTAGATGGTGCTCAAGCCAACAGAGGAGCTTCCTGGACACAGCCTGTTTGTGGCTTTGCTCTGAGTCCCCTGCCAGGTCAGCAAGGCTGCAAATGCCCGGAGCCACACTGGAGCAGGTGCTGTGCCTCCAGCTCGGCAGGACTCTCGGCAATGGACGCTGCGTGGAGAGCCTGGTGCTATAGGCCACTGACTACGGACGATCATTTAGCAAAGCACAAGAAAGAGTCTTTTACCCAAAATTAAGTAGAGGGTAAGATAAATATTCTTAGGAATGAACCTCCTGGATCAAAGCACCAGCTCTGGGAGAACTCTTACAAGCGAGTGCCACAGATGCTGGGTAACGACCACGGCCCCCAAGCCTGGTTGCAGCTCCCCAGCATCCAGAGTAAACCTACCTTCTAGCTGGAAAAAAACATAAGAAATCGTTACTACTGGAAGTGGGGATACGTGTCTCCACCTTCCTTTTCCACGTTCCCATGTTATCTGCCTGGCTGCTCTCTGGAGGGTGAGTGGACATGGAGAAACAGGAGCACAGCACTCAAAAGGGACTGGCTCGAATCCAAGGTTATTCCATGGACTTGACCTTTGCTTTGCATTAGTACACGCTGTTTCATTGCCAGAGATATTAAAAATAGGATCTGGGGAAGACGGCCCTGGTTTGCTAGTTTGCATGCCAGCAACGGTGAGTGCAAGCTCATGACTCTCTGCCCACAGCAGTTGTGGTGGTTGGTTCCATGACAACTCGGAGGATGACTGTGTGCTCACACCATGGGCACCTCATACACAGATGTGAGTATCTCAGGGCAGGCAATCACTGTCCTGCTGTTCCTAAGTTCGCTGTTGGTCTCAGACCGTATCTTCATGCCTGCTCTCACTCCCATCCTAGCTCTAGGTCAAATGTCTGGTGTGTTGCCTAGGCCCCCAATTCACTCCTGAATGTGCGAATGCAATACTAGACATTTGACCTGGGGATCAGAAGTCCCGCATGCGTCTCACTGGGCTAACTCAGTGAATCAGCAGGGCTATGTTCCTTCTAGAGGCTGTAGGGGAGAATCTGTATCCTGCATCTTCCAGCTTCCAGTGACTCCAGCAGTCCTTGGCCTGCGGCCCCTTCCTCCATCTTCAAAGCTAGCTGCATAGCATCTTTAAATCTCTCTTTGACCTTGCTTCCGTGATCACCTCTCCTCTGACTGACCTTCTTCCTCCCTCTTCCACCTTTGAAGACCCTTGTGATTCCACTGGGCCAACCCGAGTTATCCAGGATACCCTCCTTATCTGGGGTCAGCGGATTGACAGCCTTAATCTCACCTGCAACCTTGATTTCCCCTTTGCTATATAAACCACTATAGTCACAGATTCCAGCGATTCTGACAGGGACATCTTTGAAGGGCCATTATTTTGCCTACCACAGATGTTAATTGATATTACATGAATAAAAGGAATGGAGTTTCCTGTTAAAGAGTTTTATCTTCAAAAGGACATGCAGCTGTTGATACATGAAGGTATACTATATCTTTCCAAAAGAGGAATCTCATATTCAGAGTTCTCCAAAATGATGTCACCACAGAACCCCCTTCCACAGAGTTGCTCCTAGGCCCAACTATTGGGAGGAACATACTTTGGGAAACATTGTGACAAAGCCAGAGTGCCCCAGGTTTTCAGCAGGGCACTTAAAAGGTCCCTCATGATAGCTCTGTGTGTGACAGGAGAAACTCGGTGGATGACCTTATAAGCGGACTTTCAGCTATTTAAGAGGCAATAAATAGAACAATGGCAACCTGGGAGCAGGGTCTACAGTGGGGTGCCATGGGGCTCCCTCCTTGACCAAGGGATGAATGAGGACTTTCTCATTCACTCAAGTATTTTCAGTTAGTGTAAACAGTAGGCCGTGAATACTCTGGGTAACCAGGATCTTTTTTTTTTTTTTTTTTTTTTTTTTTTGAGACAGAGTCTCGCTCCGTCACCAGGTGCCAGGCTGGAGTGCAGTGGCGCGATCTCGGCTCACTGCAACCTCCGCCTCCCGGGTTCAAGGAATTCTCCTGTCTCAGCCTCCCGAGTAGCTGGGATTACAGGCGCATGCCACCACGCCCAGCTAATTTTTCTGTATTTTTAGTAGAGACGGGGTTTCACCATGTTGGCCAGGATGGTCTCGATCTCTTGACCTCGTGATTTGCCCGCCTTGGCCTCCCAAAGTGCTGGGATTACAGGCATGAGCCACCGCGCCCGGCCCCGTAACCGGGATCTTGACAAGCTTGGAAGACCATGGCAGTGCTTTGGGCCAACAGCACCACTGACCATAGGGTAACTCACCCACCCCTAAAGCCTGTGCCCTTAGATGGTGTCCTGCCAAGTGGCTCTTTTGGGAAGAGTTTAACACATGCTCAACTTGTGTGGGGTGGTTAGCTGGGTGGATCGCTCCCACCTCTGAAGGATCAAACACTGCTGAGGAGCCTAAATCTTTCATGCTTTTAAAGCTTTTTACTTAGGAGGAAAAAATGCTAGAAGATGAGCTAAGCTGGTAGTTTAGAATCACTTCAGTTGTCACTGGGCTCTCTCTACAAGCCCAAAATGTAAGTGTTCCCTTTTATCAGTCCCAGAAGCCTTAGTAGTGGACTGCGTACTTTCTGCCCAAATGACGAGCTCCCACAGACGGAGCGTCATCATTGTTTAACCTGTGTTTAAAAGCAGATTCTTTGCCAGGCATTCTATAGGGCACTGAAAGACTGTGATGAGCAATACACACTTCCTACCTGGAGTCGCAGTCTGGGGTCACTGGTGGCACAGGCCTACACAGTGTCCTCCCTCCCACCCACCCCGCACTTGCTGACATACCTCCCACCCACCCAGAAGCAACCCTGCCAGCCAGAATTGAGGCTGTGCCCATCAGGGCTGCCCACTCTTCTTGCAGCTGAGAGGAGTCAAGTGACTTAGTTCTGGTCTGCCAGGGAAGTGGTTTCTTTCCACACAACGCAGTCTTGCAAGGCGCCTGGGCTCCTCCTCCTTCCTGATAGGGTGCAGCTATCTGTGGCCATGAAACAGCCAGTTTCAGGACACGATGGAGTCCAGCTGCTTCCTGCCAAGCAGGAAGAGGGAAACATGCAAGATGCTGGTGGCCTTGGGGAGCTGAACACACCCGGGGAAGTCTGCTTTCAGTGTCCTTGTTTAGGGAGGCTGAGTGGCTTGGGGCTCTATACACAGGCCTGCTGGGGTTTACTGTGGCTGCAGCCAGTGCGCGCTTCGGGGTCACCCTTCAGACCCACACCCACCCTGGCCACCTGCCTGAAACCCAGGAGGTTGGCTGGGGAGCCGGTGAGAAGCCCCTCCAGGATAGGGGGCAGAGGGTCACTTACACTCTGTCCCCAGGGTCCCCGTGCAATCTCTGCCCCTGCAGCCTGGGGTGGGAATGTGTTGCAGCCTCTGGCGCTGACCTGTAGCCTGTCACCCGCGCCAACACCCTTTAACGCCCTCCTCCTCTTCCCCGTTTTCCGGGGCCCACCAGTCCCCTCGTGCTGACAGGCGACTGGGTATGGCTCCCCAGAGCTGCTCTGGGAACTGCACCCGTGGAGGAGCCCATTCTTCCCGAACAGCCGCTGTGATCTACTGAGTACTTAAGCATTGCCGTGTTTTCATAGGTATGGCCGGCTGTGTCATAGGACAAATGTTCTGTGTCATAGGACAGCGGTGACAGCAGCAGGCGGCGTTGGGGCGGGACGGGGCCAGCGGGGCGGACAGCCCTGCTCCTGCACCCAACCTGACAACCCCGCGGGGCCCTGGCCGCCTCCCCGCAGCCCGGAGCCTCGTGCGGCCGGCGCCGCAGAAGCCTTTCGCGGCCTCCCCGCTGGCTGGCAACACGGCATCGTTTCCACGTGGCTCCTCTCCCAGCTCCCTACGTGGCTTATTTCCTGTCGATTCCAGGTGCTCTGACGTTTCCGTTCGCCGCGGGTCTGGAGCGCGCATCCGCCCTGGGCGAGCCTCCCCGAGCGCCGCCGCGTCCGCCCGCGCCTTCCTTCCACCCTCCCTCGCGCTGTGCTGGGCGCTTCTCTGCGCGAAGAGCTCCTCGCCCGTTCTTCGGATTTGGGAACGGACTCTCAGGCACCTGGAGCGCCTGCTCAGGATCAGGCCAGCACTTGGAGATGAGGCCCAGGCGGAAAGCCCGAGCCCTGGCGCCCTCGCTGTTCCGGGCGCGGCCGCACGGAAACGTCCCTGGACCGAGCGCGGGGCGGGCAGGCTTCGGGCAGCGCTGTCCACTGGGAAGAGGGCACAACCCACATTTTTAGACTTTCCAGTTTCCACGTTGAAAAGCAAAAAGACATGAGATTTGTAACCCAGTGTATCAAAAATAGTATGACTTAACCGATTAATCAAGATGAACAACTGTTCATTAGCTATTTTGCTTGGTTTTAGCACTACGTTTTCAAAACCCGGTGAGAATTTTATACTAACAGCACATCTCAGCGCTGCAGCTCACGCAGGGGCGCCTCCGGCGTCAGGCTTTCTGGGCGCCCTCCTGGCTGTTACCGGGCACGTTACTTATCACGGCATAGTCTCCATTTTTCTCATCTAGAAAATTAAGATCAAAATACAGGTGCCAATTTCATAGGGCTGCACTGAAGATCAAATGAGAGAGCTCAGCCAAGGACTAAGACCCACGCATCATCTGTGGAAGTTTGTGGTCTTTAAGGCAGTTTGCGTGATTTTTGGATTCGGAAAGATTTTGGAATCAGGATAGACTGAGATTCAGGCAGCACTCCGCTACTCGCTACTCACCACTCACTTGGGAATCCAGGTGGCCTTTTGTTTTAGCCGATTGCCTTTATCCATGGAATAATAAAACTTCAATTACTGTCCCTGCTAGCAGATGGTTCCAGCTGCAACCATCAGGTTCTGAGGTTAAAGCCCACAGGTACAGGGAGTGTGTGATGCTACCTTCTCAGATGCTTGTATTTCACAAAGGGATGCATCCCTGACACTTGCATAACATTTTTGGATTGTAAAACTAGGATGGTCACGTCCTGTAGCCCGGCCCTACCATCTGCACAGCCTCTGCCTCTGGGCAGTGAGCAGTGGGTCTCCTTCCCTCTTCTGGCCCCTCCAGCCTCCTCCCTGGCCCAAGTGTACCCTCTGAGACTATTAGTGTCTGTCTGCACCAAACAATGCCCTGACTCAGAATCACCGAATCTCAGATTAGAAGGGATTTTGGTCTGTACTGTCTTACAGAGGAGTGCCATCTGATGGAAGCTGTCTGCAGGGAAGGCCCAGAAGGCTTAGCTTAGCAACTGCATATCTGCCCTGGCTGCAGATTAGAATCATCTAGAAGGTGGGCCAGGCGCAGTGGTTCACACCTGTAATCCCAACACTTTGGGAGGCTGAGGCATGTGGATCACCTGAAGTCAGGAGTTTGAGACCAGCCTGACCAATATGATGAAACCCCATCTCTACTAAAAATACAAAAATTATCCAGACATGGTGGTATGCGCCTACTGTCCCAGCTACTTGGGAAGCTGAGGCAGGAGAATCACTTGAACCCAAGAGGTGGAGACTGTGGTGAGCTGAGATCACACCACTGCACTCCAGCTTGGGTGACAGAGCGGGACTTCATCTCAAAAAAAAAAAAAAAAGAATCATGTAGAAGGTTTTTAAACACAGGGCCTACCAACTAATCAGAATCTCTGGAGTTGGGGCCAGTGCCATACGGGTGATGCTAACAGAAGCCCGGGCTAGAAGCAGGGTGTTAGCCATCTTCAGAAAGGCATGCATATATGTGTTTATTTTTACTTAGAAATTGCTGATGAGGAAGAAACACTGTTAACCAAAAACAAATATTCTCTCCAAAAAGATATGTTTTGTGGGCTTTTTTTTTTTCTTTTGAGATAGTTTCACTCTGTTGCCCAGGCTGGAGTGCAGTGGCACCATCTCACTGAAACCTCTGCCTCCTGGGCTCAAGCAATCCTCCCACTGCAGCCTCCAAAATAGCTGGGACTACAGGCACACGCAACCATGCCCAGCTAATTTTTTTTTTTTTTTTTTTTTTTTTTTTTTTAGACAGAAGTAGAATAAAAGAGAAAAAAGGAAGAAAGAGAAAGAGGGAGAGAGAACGAGACTCTTGCTCTATTGCTCAGGATTTCATTTAAATCTGTGAAATGCTTATGCAAACTAAAGTGATTTATTTCCTATTATGTGATCACTTTTAGAATAGGTATGATATAATATTGAAAAAAATATATGTTTTGTGGATATGGGGTGGTAGGTTCTGTAAATATTTATTAAGTTTGCTTGTTCCAGGTCTGAGTTCAAAT